>NBIL01143221.1:0-16847 GCA_002752925.1 Viola pubescens var. scabriuscula
TAAGCACTGAAATGTCAAGAACCACCAAGGTGTTGAAAAAGCTCTGGCAGATGTGAATTAGTCAACTTAGTCCTCTTGCTGATCTCGTGCTTCTTCTTCTTATTCTTCTGTTTGGGGTTAATGCCATGAACCTGGGCTGCAGCCCTCCTCGCTGTAGTGTTGGTAGCAGGCTTCATCCCATTCTTTTGGAGATCCTTTTCAATGTCAAGCATATCACGAGGTAATTCGATCTCACGAAAGAGCTTCTTGATTTCATCATCCACCTTCATATGTTGCATCTTGGGATCATTAGGATACGCAATGTCCTCTTGTGAATCAAAGTTTGACAGCAGCCAAATCGAGGCAGATGCTTTCAAGGCCTGGGGGGAAAAATAAATTTTAACACTATTGAGTATGGATGCACACAGAATTTCTTATACCTGTCTTCTTAATGCTAGCTCTAAAAAAACTTGAAATTGAATCCAGCCATGAAATGCTTCTATGTAGAGCATATAGCAAAGCTCAAAAGTCTTGAAAATGGTCATGAAACTGGGTTGAGTTCTACAAGCTTTATCAAGTCAACCGAAACCCAACTGATCAAAATATTCACCATTTTAGAGCTCTGCTCTGTGCAGTGCATTTATCAAGCAAGGTCATCCAAGCCCTAAAAAACATCCACCTCATGCATTTTTTAAAAGTTCGCTTCTCTCTGCTCTTTGGAATGCTAAAGACCAACAAAAACGAAAAAAGAAAAGCATTTTCATAAGACAAAACACATAAAGTCCTGCAAATATTCCAGTTTTGGTTTGGGGAGTAATATTTTTTTTCCACAACAAAACAACAAGTAGCATCATAATTCACTTATGCATCTATCCCACATCCTTCTACAATGAGCAAAAACAATAAAATGTAAAAACAAAAGAACAGAAACTTTATAGGATATGTAGCAATTGGACTTCCCTAAGAGAAATCATTGGGAATTGAGCATTAATATTTGTACACTGATATCTACCTGTAAGTCCTCCATCACAGTTGGATATGCATCCTTGAGATCAATGACAGCAATGCCCTGAGCATGCCCCCGTATTTTCTGCAGAAGTTGATCCTTGTCCTTCAAATCATGCTTGGCCTATAAAAAATTTAAAACCCAGAATGTCATCCTATAAGCAAGCAGAACAAGCACACACATTGCCACTGATCAGTAACAAAATTAAATCACTAATCCAAACTGTGCAACACTATTTCCACGGCATAATTTTGAGTCACCTTGTAGGAAAATCTCCCGTGGTCATATCTGACTTTTAGGTTGTTCCTTAAACTGTCAAACACAGCTCTGTTGGAGTTTATGTCAACATAACATCTTTCATTTATTTCTTCTGGTGTAAGGATTTCCCTTTTCTACAAAAGTCAAAAACAAATAAGTGATGCCATTGTCAGTGCAACTCAACTAGCTCTCCAAATATTATAGCAACTTCCAATAGTATATAAATTTCACAAAAGATCTATAAGAAAGAGAAGACAATACATAAGTGAGAGGTTCATGAAAAAATTCAAGCTGGCAACACTGTAAAAGCTTTTCCTGAGGGTAAATAGTGCACTAAAAAACAAGAGGGTACTATCCAACACAAGCTACAAATGAAGCTCCGGAGTAAAGAGAACAAATATCAATAACTCTAGCTAGAAAGAAACTAAATTATAGACAAAAGCAAATCAAACATGCAAAATTAAGTAAGAAACAATATGGAAAATACTCCCCAACTGAATTTTTTTTTTCCTTTCACATCACCCAAGAATTTCACTTGGGAGCAAAAATAGTGGAAAGGATATGAAATGATCATAATTTTGACAGGCATATAACCATAATGTATGATCAAGTATAAGCAGCAAAGCAAACGTGGGAGAATGGCAAGAGAAATACAGCAAAGTCTAATAAGAAGTAGACGACTCTATCAAACAACATGCAGACATTTACCATAACACTCCCAGTTTTACTTTCGCTTGTGTGCATGCATAGTCCACTACTCATTTCTGACTCCAGCACATCAAACAACACAACTCTTTACAAATTTCCACACCTATAATTTATTTTAGAATCTATCTCCAACCACGCCAACATGAGCAACCATCTAACTTCACTCTCAAACATAAGTTACATAACCCACAATATCTACAAACAAAGAAAGTAAGTCCAATAAACAAAGGAGTAGATARCAAACAATCAAAATTCCTGCATGTCTCATTCAGCACCAACGATCATCAAAAACACGAAACATCATTTGTTCATTCTAATTTCAGGCAAACTTATTCAACGCCACTTTTCCCTACTAGCAAAGAAGATTTCACCCAACGATCAAAATGCAAACAGGACGCATTGCTATTCTTATACAAAAGACAAAATAAATAAAATAAATTAAACAAAAAGGGTATTTAGGGATTGCAAGTTTCAACCGAATAAAGTAAGTCTATGACGCGCTTGATTTGAGCGCCTGTAGGGGATTTGCGGATGGTGTTGATGTACTGTAATCTCTCTGTATCAGTAGAGAATTTGACATGTGGGGCTGGGGCGGAGGGAACCACCGGTGATGCGGCGGCCGGGGGTTTTGCAGTTTTACTAGAAGATTCTGTTTTTGAAGCACTGATAAGGGTGGCTGCACACTTCTGCTGCTGCTTTTTGAACCTATCTAAACTTTCTTGTAACGACATCTGAAACGTTTAGATATCCGAAATCAGTATTTGTAAGAGAAGCTCGATGTAAGCCTTTGTTACGATCTTTCCTCGATTGGAGAAAGGATCAAGTAGAGAATGAGAATGAGGAATTTGCAGAGAGATTGCGCAGCGAAGAGAATCAGAACTGGGAAGAAGAAGAAGAATAGAAGAAAGGGTTAATTTTCTTCAATAACTAACTCCCGTTATTAGTATATAATGCAGTTTTATGCCAAGTATACTGCCACAATTATAAGATATTATACACCTTTCATATTTTAATTAATATATAAGAAATTGGATTTAAAAATACCGTATTACCCTTCTAGGGTTGTGAACATGTGATTACAGATTTTACAACAATGTTGTGGTCCATATATAAATGGGCCCGGGTCTACAAAAAGCCCAGTAACGCAGGGCACATTGAAAATTCAAATTTAACCCAAGCTCCAACAAGTGCGAAATTTTCCCGGAATGTTCTAGGGTTTTGAAACTCAATAATAATCACGTAAACGATAAATCTTCGACCAATTTCACTGTCGTTTCCGGCAGTAATGGAGGACGCCATCCTTACCTCCGATAAACCTTCCACCACCTCACCTCTTGATCCTCCTTCACGCATCGTATGCCACGTGTATGCTCTTCTCCTTACTCTTCCTTTTTTTTTCTTTGGTAATCTCTTCGCTTTACTCTAACATACTGATGTCAGTAGCGTTTTTTTGTTTTCTTGAGTGAACAGTTGCCAGAAGCAATTTTCACAGTACACGTGTCCTCGATGCAATTCGCGCTACTGCTCACTCCATTGTTACAAGGTATTTGCAGAAATTGTGTTAAAATCTTGAGCAATTTCAATTTTATGTAATTTTTGTTTGTTCATTTATTTATTTTTACTTTTTGGGTGCAGTCTCATAGTGTTAGATGTACAGAGTCGTTTATGAAAGAAAATGTAGTGGAGGAGATGCGTCAAATGCAGGCAAATGATGAAACAAAGCGAAAAATGTTGGATATATTGAAACGGTTTCATTCAGAGGAAGAAACGGATGACATGGAGGAAGATGGTATGATTCTTATCTATTCCTAAATTTGAACTTTCTGTGATCTTGTTGATAGCATTAGAAGTAAATATAGGCTACACTCTGTTCCGGTTGTCACTGCAAGTTTAATTTCTTGAGCTACTGAAAGTGAAATGTGTGGTTATTGTTCTAATTATCTAGTTGATCTAATGAGTACCTACATTAAACTGGTTCTGTGTTTTTACTAATTTAGTGAAATGGTAGGTTTTAAGTTATAAATCATCATCTGAAACTTAATTATTCACTTGCGGGCTACCTTGTCGATTTCATTATAAAAGAGCCTTACTGAGTTTCTCTCTTTGTTTTGTAGCAGATTCTGTTCTATCGGAGGAGACTGTTCAAAAGATTTTGTCTGGTATGTTCCTGTCCGCCATTTACACGTGCATTCTTAAAAAAAGAAGAAGGTAGATTTCAGCTAATATTTTAACTCCTCTCGTTCATCTCTGAATTTTGAGTTATGTATCAAAGATCTCATTTTCAATGCTCGAGGTGGGGTGTAGGTTGTTTGGTGTGTCTTGTGGTGGTTTGCTTTCTGTGGATTTCATGTCCTGAAAGCTTGTGGAACTTATCTGGTTTTCTCAATGCAGGAGGCACAATCTGTTTTGATGATTTATCTATAGAAGAGAAGAAACAGTTCCAGAGAGCTGTGGCATCTGGGGAACTTAGCAAGTTGATTGAACCATGGGACCCTTGGTGGTTGAAATCTTCTGCTAGGGCAATCTCTCTAGGCAAGGACGGAACTCAGCTTATTCAACCAATTACCAAGGAGGAAGAATCATCTGCATCCCAGGATGGTAGTGTTAGTGATCATGCTAGTGAGATTCCTCCTGGCCCTGAGACCCCATTACCTCCAGTTCGGAAGCTAATTTCCGCAGATCCATCACCACTCCTGGCTATTCACCTGGTTGACATTATATATACCTACTGTTTCACACTACGCCTCTATAATGGAGATTGGCAATCAGATGCCATAGGGTCAGCAACCATGGTGTTGAGTGTCTCCTCTGTCTTAGGTCAAGCTGGGCAGCCAGAATCGGTGTCCGAAGCAATGTCTTATTGCTTGGAGAGAACCTGCTCTCCCGAGTATAGGCATATGGGTGGCTTACAATTTGGACTGGCTGTCGTTGATGATGTAACAAACCTACTTTCTCTGGGATCTCCTGCTTTAATCTGCATGCTTTGTGATCTGCAGAGGATAGTTCAGGCCGGAGAGAGGGAACTGAAAGCAGGGAAAGAAAGAAACTCGAGAAGGTCAGAAATCAGGAGTAAGTTGAAGTTGGCTGACCGGAAGGTTTATTTCATAATGTGTTGGGTGCATGAGCAGCCGGAGGAAGCATGGCCTTCCTTAGCCATCATTGTGAGGGCTGAGAAAAGTTCGGCAATGGAATATATCGGAAAGAATCCTGTGAAAGCTAGCAGTAAAGCAGTAGCCAAGGGAAAAGTTTTGATCCAGGAGATTGAATGATGATTTGTCTGTTTGTTACAGAAAATGCAGATCCCTGTGTATATTCGTATCGGTAAGGGACAAACCAAATCTTAGATGAGTTGCAAAGTTTTTAAGATATACTGAATACAGGTCCCTGTGTATGATATTCTTTACTGATGGTTTCAAAGTTTGAACTTTGTAACTCAAAACTTGCTATGGTCAGAAGATATGTCTGTAGAGATAGCACGTATTGTATACAAGACGTGAATGGAGAAGGTTACACTGAAAATGGGAAGAGTCACCAAAATGGAGTGGTTAATTTCATAGGAAGCGTTTTATTTCATGGTTCCAATTCAAAAAGACAAATAAGAGAGTTTTAAGCATTTCAAATTTGCAATGCTTTGACTTTAAAAAAAAAAAAAAAATCTACTTTAAATTAACTTTACTGGTAAACTTCAAGAGGGAAGATATAACTTCCAATACTTGACAACTTTCCGGTGACCTATCCTGCCAATTTTATGCCAAAATTTCTGATATCAGAAACATCTCACTTCTGACAGCAAGTTCGATATGACTACCGGTATATACTTTGAACCGTAGTCCTACTCTATCTATATACGCAGTGGCCTATCATCGGGAACCTAAACGAGAGAGGCCCATAAGATTTCGGCAGTTGACAGACGCTATTCATCCCTAAACGTCAATTGTTGTTTTATTTTATTTTTGAGCGGAAAACGTCATTCTTGTTATTAAAATAATTACAATAACAACGACGACAACAATATATTAATAAGAATTAAATTCTTTACTTTTTAATCGACTAATAATAAATAATAAATTCAAGTAAATTCCAAGTTCCAACTTACCATTCGGCAATTTCCAAGTAACTAGAAGCAAACGACGACGTTTCAGATACACACGTAATGCCAGTCCCGTAATTTCGAGGCAAAACCATACCCTTCGCGGCAATACGCAACAAGAAAAACACGCACTAATCTAGTCCTCCACTCCTGCTCAACTCCAACCACCATAAACACCAGGCAGATCATTGTATCATCGAAAACTATTTTTTCCAGATATAACCAGAAAACCAACACACGATAAAATGGTGGAACCATCCGATAAATTGGCGTATTTTCAAGCCATCACCGGTCTCGACGATCCCGATTTGTGCACCGAGATCCTCCAAGCTCATGGCTGGGACCTCGAGCTCGCGATCTCTTCCTTCACCTCCACCACCGCAGCCGACACCGGGGAAACCACCTCCACTACCACCACCACCGCTGTAGAGCCACCGCCTAACTTCAGCCGCCACAACGATTCCACTGCCGTTGCCGTCGTTGCCGCCGCTCCCGGTTTAGCTTGGAAACTCATTACCTTGCCGATTTCTGTGATCTCCGGAAGTCTAGGGCTTGTCTCGGGCGCTGTCGGGTTCGGATTATGGGCTGCCGGTGGTATTTTGTCGTATTCTCTTGGAATGATTGGGCTGACTTCGAGCAGGACTGAAGAGTCATCCGCTCGATTAGTTCCAGTGTCGCCTGCGGCGCAAGAAGCGATGGAGTTTGTAGCGGCTTTTGATAGAGAGTACGGTGGTTCCACGAGGTTGAATTTTGTGACTGAGGGTTTTATGGACGCTCTACAAAGATCAAGGAACGCGTATAAATTGTTGTTTGTGTATTTGCACTCACCGGATCATCCTGACACGCCAGGCTTTTGCGAGAGGACGTTGTGTTCAGAGGTTTTTGCGGCTTTTGTTAATGAGAACTTCGTGGCATGGGGAGGGAGTGTTAAAGCTAGTGAAGGGTTTAAAATGAGTAATAGTTTGAAGGCCTCGAGGTTTCCGTTTTGCGCTGTGGTTATGCCTGCCACAAATCAACGGATTGCTTTGCTTCAACAGGTAATAATCAGCATTCTGGGTGTTGTGATGTTTTAACTGTTGATTTACTACCTCTAGCTAATATGTACACTGTGCTCAAATTGCTGTGTTTTGTGTAATAGAGGATTATTGTGCTGTGTTGAAAGGTGAGCTCATTAGGTGTTAGTGTGCTAAAAGTTTGGATGATGTTCATTATCTTGGTGGATTGGATACCTACCAGTAGGTGATTTTTTTATGTGCTAAAAGTTTGGACAATGTTCTTCTTGGTGCTACTCTTCCATCTAAGCGGGAAGAAGTTCCCCAGGTTTAGCCACTGTAACATAGAATCTCATTCAGCTTAGTGGTTTTGAGAGTAACAATTTCTCTACAAACTGGAAGGATGCACGTATTAGGAAAGCTTATTTGCTAGATATAATCAGTATTGTTGTCAACATTACTAATACTCAATAGTGTCAGTTCCTGCTTTGTCTAATGAAGTTCTACACGTCAACCGAAATCTTGTTTTGTTTGGCTGATTGACTAATCTTAGCATGATAGTCCTAAGATTGGTCATGGCCTCCTTCCTTTTGAGCTTTAACTACATGTTATGTATAGAATTCTAAGATTCACCTCTCATGTTATGGTTCATCTAACTTTTGGTGTGTAAGGTGACTTATGGTGGATGAAAGCTTTTGATTCTTTAATTTTGGGTAGCTGATTGAACTTGAACTGAAAGAATGTGGTGGATGATGGGTGTGATTAAAACTCTCAATCTCAAGGCATGTAGTTGGGAATCATGTTTGCTGAGGATTGTTAGTATTAAATTCTTTGTATTGACGCTCTTTAGCACATTTTCCAGTTGCCCATACCATTGGGTCTCCCCCTTCTCTTTTGTGTGTTTGAACTTCCCCTCTTTGTACTCAGAATGGATGAAGTTTAGAGGTACAATGCTTTGCTTTGGACATATAACTCTTGATGAGTCACACATGGTTGTCTGTGTAACTTTTTGTAGCCTCAGGAGAAACTACAATACACCTATTTATATTAATATGATGATTATGTGTAATTGTACCGGTTGCTGCCACATAATGAACCAATGGTACTGGTTGATGAATTCAAGCATATTAAACTTAGTGTTTATGTGGTCTTTTAGTAGTTATTTTTTCAGTGTTGCAAGGATTTGAACTGGCAACCTATTACTAGGATAAACCCTGACCACTTTCCCTATCCAGTGACTTACATACTAGCTTTATTATGACAAATATGTTGCATCTTTCTTATTTTGCAGGTTGAGGGTCCTAAATCTCCTGAAGAAATGCTGACAGCATTACAGAGGGTGCTAGAAGAAAGTGCCCCTGTTCTTGTTTCAGCAAGGCTTGAAGCAGAAGAGAGAAGAAACAACATCAGGTTGAGAGAGGAGCAAGATGCTGCTTACAGAGCAGCACTTGAAGCTGATCAAGTATGCTGTTTCTTTAATCTGTGTTCTTCTCTTTCTTTTCCCCCCTATGTTTGCTTACATGGTCCAGATATGATGCCCCCCTCCCAAATGCTGGGAGAATGATTGGCTAATTATCACCTTTTCTTTTCGTTCTAACTGAAATCCTTTGTCACACTAGGCTAGGGAACGTCAAAGAAGAGAAGAGCAAGAACGTCTTGAAAGGGAAGCTGCTGAAGCAGAAAGGAAACGCAAGGAGGAGGAAGAGGCTCAGGAGAGGGCAGCGCGTGAGGCTGAAGAAAAAGCAGCTGCTCTGGCAAGAATGAGACAAGAGAAAGCCCTGGCTCTGGGTGCTGAACCTGAAAAAGGACCCGGTGTTACTCAGGTAATCCCTTATTTTTTACCTTTACTCTCTACTAATGCCCTTCTATTTCTTTCCTTTTCTGTTTCTTGGAGATGTTGTAATCTTTCAAGCTAACTTATCTATTTGTTACTACTTCTGATAGGTCTTAGTTCGGTTCCCTGCTGGTGAACGCAAAGAGAGAAGGTTCCACAGTACTGCTACTATCCAGTCTCTATATGACTATGTTGACTCTTTGGGTTGCTTAGAGGTAGAGAGTTACAGCCTAGTCTCCAATTTTCCTCGCACGGTATATGGATTCGAAAAGCTCTCTTTGTCCTTGAAAGAAGCAGGGCTACATCCACAGGCCAGTCTTTTTGTGGAGCCGAACTAGTTAAGTGTAATGGCAAGTAGTGGCAGTCTGGCGACCGCAAATAGGTTATTCTGTTGTTCTTTCCTCCCGCTTTAACTTGATTAGCAGCGATGATAGACAAACTAGATATAGGTGTGCTTCGGTAGGTCAAGTATGTGGATGTTGTTTCATTTTCCTTCAATGCAAGTATATCCAACACAATCAAATCGAGCTATATAGTGGAAGATGGGGTTGAAATAATGATATTGTTTTGCGCACAGGTTACTTTGGGGGAAAAGAAAATAGCTTATATTACAGTTGATTGCAAGAACAGATTGAACATAATATTTTGGTAATAAACTCGGATAGGCGGGTTTCTGCTTTGTGTATTCTTTTTTAGTCATGTGAATGCAATGAAGTAAGACTGTGTATATTTATGCAGCTGGCATTGCGTTTTACAGTGGAGGATGCATGTTTTCCTTTAGTGCACAGGCTGGCTAAGGCTCCCTTTGGCAACAGGGGCCACTAACTCCTTAGACATTCTAGCCTTTCTAGGTGTTGTTGGTCCTATACCTACTGGCTTCTACTGTCACTTCCTTTTTTTCTCCTCTTCACGTGTCGGAACGGGTTGGAAAATAATCTCGTTATAGTATTTTTCGGATTCTAGAAAGTGGGACCAAATGTTTCTTTCTACTATTGGTGAATTCTTGCAGCAGACCCTTTTTTTCCCCTCCCTTTGCTCCTTTGTGCTAATACGATTTCGTTTCCGTTTATAACTAAACCCAGTCGACCAAAAATTGATACAAGATTTCAAAATTTTATTAAAATTAGATAGGTTGAAAGTCTTCCAGATTAGTGTAACCTGTGTTGTACTTATATGTAAATTTGTTTCCAAACAAATCTAAACGACAATCAAATACTAGCATATCTGAATTGCTTACAAATTTAAAATTGATTTTAAAAAATCCTTAATACAGACTCCTAATCCAACACAAATTGCATTAGCTAGTCCTAATGCTTCTTTAACGTAAATTTTTAATCCTTAATAATCTTAATCAATTAACAGACTCCTAGTCCTAATCCAACTAACTAACAATTAGACAAACACAAATGTATTTTAACTGAATAATAACTCTCTTGCCTTTATCGCGTGATTATATTAATCACCTTCTTAAAACTATATATAAAAAAAAAATCCTACAATACTCCTCTCAAAAGTTCTATTATCCTCTCTAATCTCACGCGCCTTTAATCACACGTGTGCCTCAAACTCCCACCAGGCCTCAATTACCCCAGCTAGTTCAACTCTCAAATCCCACCACAATCTAGGGTTTTTGAGCGTCGATTCATCTGTTGATTAGAAGTTTTAGGAGATTAGTCGATAACAAGGATGTGGATTGCGAGATGGGTGATTCTAGGGCTTGTATGATGCTAACCAACGGCGGCACAATATTGTGGAAGGAGAGGGATTTCGTCTGCGCTATGGACAGATTGAAATCGGAGATTTCTAGGCTTCTTTTCCTGGCGTTTGAATGCCGATTCCGATTCGTACCGGCATTCGATTCGTATTCCGTTGCTTGTGAAGCCTTCTCTGAACACTGCTCACCTCTCCTTCCCGTCGACGTTATAATCGAAGCTCTTTAATAGAGTTTTTTTCTTCTTCCAATAAACAAAAAAGTCTGCTCTTGTTCTTTTTTTCTTCCCTGCGCGTTCTTTTGGAGTCTTTTGGGTTTCGTTTTTTTCGATTCAATGGATTCCTGTTCGTCTGATGATGCTGAGTTTGCTGAAAAAGATCTGACGGGTCGTTACATTCGGGTATGATTCCTTGCTTTCCTGTTTATTTGGATTTTTTTTTGTATTTTTTGGGGCTTATTTACTGCTTGTTTGGGTTGGAGGCAATCGGATAGGCTGTTTCTGATTATTTTAGTGTTGATTGATTATGCTTTGTTTCTAATAAGCACTGAATCGATATTGAGCGATATGATTTTTTGATTGGCTGTTTTACTATGTTGCTCCAGTATGATGAAGTCTTGGGGAGAGGAGCTTTCAAGACTGTGTATGGTTCCCATTACCTATTACTTAGTAGTTTTTAGTCTCTTTTTCTTTTTATCCATAACAGGTTTGAGTCAGAACTGTTCCTAATCTGTGGTTTTTGCATGGGGCAGATATAAGGCATTTGATGAAGTAGATGGAATTGAAGTTGCTTGGAACCAAGTGAGTGTTGAAGATTTATTACAGTCACCAGAACAGCTGGAGAGATTGTATTCAGAAGTTCATTTGCTGAAGTCATTGAAACATGAAAATATCATCAAGTTCTATAACTCTTGGGTGTATGACAAGAATAAGACTATTAATATAATTACAGAGTTATTCACTTCTGGGAGTTTGAGGAAGTGAGTTTCATTTCTTACACTTCCTGATGTGGAGGTTCTTTGTTGGTTTATGTTTGTTTAATTCGTGGTTTCATGGATGTAGGTACCGTAAGAAGCATAAGATTGTTGATTTGAAGGCCATCAAAAACTGGGCAAGGCAGATCCTAAGAGGACTACACTATTTGCATAGTCATGACCCTCCTATTATTCATCGAGATTTGAAATGCGACAATATATTTGTGAATGGAAACAATGGTGAGGTGAAAATTGGAGATCTTGGGTTAGCAATTGTCATGCAGCAGCCTACTGCCCGAAGTGTTATAGGTAATAGCTTCATTTTATCAAGGTTTATTATGGGTGTATGACTTGGTCAAACATCTTTAATTTTAAAGTTATGTTCCTCTTTTTATTGTAGGTACTCCTGAATTCATGGCTCCAGAGCTATATGAAGAGGAATACAATGAACTTGTCGACATCTATTCTTTCGGAATGTGCCTGTTAGAGATGGTTACCTGTGAATACCCATACAGTGAATGCAAAAATCCAGCACAAATATATAAAAAGGTCACTTCGGTGAGTTTTTTGCCATCTGCGTAATGTGAGTCACTTTTCAATTACTTGCCCCTGCTTGTTCTAATAGCTATGTTTTACTTCTTTTGTTGCAGGGCATAAAGCCCGCTTCCCTGGCTAAGGTGAATGATCCCCAAGTTAAGCAATTCATAGAGAAGTGTCTGGTTCCTGCACCTTTAAGGCTGCCAGCAATTGAGCTGTTGAAAGATGCATTCCTCGTTACTGAAACTTCAAAGGATCATGTTTCTGTTTCCTTGCGGTTACCTAATCTTGTACCCACACCTGTTAACCTGCCTCAATCCGAGTCTCATCCCATGGAACTTGATACTGACTGCAAGTTTTCAATAGGCTCTTGTAACAAAAGCACCATTGAATCTCCACAGTTTTCTTCTCTTGAACTTCAGAGAGACACTGAGAACAAGGAATTCAGATTAAGAGGGGAGAAAAATGATGATGATGGTACAATTCAATTGATGCTGCGCATTGCTGATCTATGTGGTGAGCAAATTTTCTGTACAA
Source organism: Viola pubescens var. scabriuscula (assembly GCA_002752925.1). Classification (NCBI taxonomy): domain Eukaryota; kingdom Viridiplantae; phylum Streptophyta; class Magnoliopsida; order Malpighiales; family Violaceae; genus Viola; species Viola pubescens. Next base: position 12,625 of record NBIL01143221.1, read on the forward strand.
ACTAGTTTTTCTTAATATATTCTCAGTGGCATTCTAAATAATGTTATTTTTGCAACAGGTCAAAAAGCAAACAATATTAATTTTACCTTTTACCCTGATTCGGATACTGCAACTTCCATAGCTGAGGAGATGGCTGAACAACTTCAGTTGAAAACTGAAGATGTGACCTTAATTGCTGATTTGATTGATAGCTTTGTATCAAAGATTGTTCCTTGCTGGAACACTTTGACTGAACCAAATGGTTACTCTGAGTTACAGGGAAATGCAACTTCGGAGGCCATTACCCAACCTGATATCACACCATTTATTAATGTGAAAGGACAAGAGATTCAAGATTCACTCAAGTCAGACATATCAGCTGTATCTAATATGACGGTTGCATCCGACAGCAGTATCAACAAGCCTATGGGATCTTCTGCTTACAGTTATGAATTCAATGGGTACGATTTTGGTTCAGATTTTTCGATGCTTGACAATGTTATATCAAAACATAGCAAATCAACCAAAAGTTTCGGGAGCTCGTTGAATGGTTCATGTTCTGGAACATCGAAAGATTTCAGCTTGTCCAGTATCTGCTCTCTTTCCCTGGAAGACAAAGACGATGAGCTGAAGCTGGAGCTTGATGCAATTGATACTCAGTATAATCACTGTTTCCAGGAACTGTTGAAGAGGAGGGAGGAAGCGATAGAAGTTGCTAAAAAGAGGTGGGTATCGAGGAAAAAGATTGTTGCCATGTGATAGTACTAGATTCCAAGAATTTCTTTTTCATTTGCTTGGTTGGATGGTTTTTATCTTGCACCCATTTTGAGAGTTTTTGGGGCAGATGTTATTATTTCTTTTGTATATACAAGAGTTGGTGCATTCAATTTAGGAAGTTTTAACTTTTAACCTCATTCATACGCTAATTTTTGCTTTACATGGTTTATTTTTCATCTCCAGACTCTTGCAATGGAAGTGGTCGTTTTGTTAGCAGCCATTTAGTTTTCATTTCAACTCTTTTCTGTGCTTATTAGGAGTTGAGGAAGGGAATGGAATTAAAAATTGTTCCTTGGTTTTATGAGTTACATTGAGGTTAGCTGCTTGGTTAGTGCTCATAGAAAATGTCATTTAAAAGTCAAAAAATAATTATTCCATTAAAATGTCTTCTCGGTTAGTGCTCATCTGTATATAATTTAGAGTAGATGACAAACACTCAAAACTGTACTGTATAAATGCTAATTTTCTAATGACTGAGCTTCCTAAATGTGGGGACAATTGTCTTTCTTGAGTAGCTAAAAGCAGGACAACAATCACTGGAGTTAGTAGGAAGTTAAGAGGCTAATCAGACAATTCAGTACACATAATTATTACGCATCCAATAAACTGTTCAGCATGTTCCAGACATTGGAATGTTTTCTCATTGATTGCCATGAGCATCAGCACAAGTATTAACTTTTTCCTTGTCATTACTAATATTATCCCCACTACAATTGTTGTCTTTCTGGTTTTTTTCTAGATTATTAATATACTATAATCTTATTCCTGACAGGTTTTTGTTTGCTCATAACTTCATTATGATCTTTTGATTTTTATGATGGAAAAATTATAGTGTGCTCTCAAAATATCACGTGTCATGTGTCATGCTTCACATGAAGGGAATTGCGTTTCTTTTCTCATAAGTGGAAAATTATAGCATACTTATAGAATGTCATGCCATACTCTACTAAAAGAATGAAACCACATTCTTTATTTCAGTGATCACATTATAAAAGCATTTGTATATTAGAAGTTAATTAATTCCACTCACTATGCCATCTTGCAACAAGCTCATCTGTTCTATCATCTAATTAAACAGCAAGAACATTTAACACATAATGCCACAACATATCCTCTGCAGTCAAGTTTATGCCAAAAAATGCATTCAACTCGCACCTCTCATCACATGTCAATGTTTCCTTAAGAATTCGTATTCGGGCTTCTCTGGTTCACAAGTTCCGGAATTAGCTCAATCACATTGTTCTTAGAAATGGCTTTGCCAGGACAGAAACTGCTCCCTGCAATCTATATTATGTATAATAGTATTCAACTTCAAGTTTCAAGACATGCAAATATCCTGCAGTACATTCAACTCAGCAAGCTGGCTTGTTATGTGACACTATCGTAATATTTTTAGATACACTGGGTGCACCATTCGTCCACCTCGTGATTGGTTGAAATAGTTTTTGGGGAGACATGATCTTTATATATTTAGAATAAAGCAATGTATTTCAGTTACCTCCAAAATGATCAACAGCCGCCTTCCAGTTTGTAAACATAAAAGTGCCTTTATCAATTAGCAGCATCCTGTCCTGAGCTTGTCCAAGACCCAAAAAATCAACCAATACATTCAACATAAAACGGTTGACAAGCTGCAATTGTATCAGAGCGGAAATTGTAGCGAAGTTAATTCTGTATCTTGGCATACTTGTTAGCAATAAATGCACAAAGTTAGCACGTCAGAATAGATACTTTGAAGCACAATACCATCAGCACCCTTAATCCATAACTGAGACAGTTTGGAAAGAGTAAGTTGCTAAACTTCAAATTCATCCACGTAAGGAATAACAGTAAACTTCAAATTCATTCACGTAATGAATAATAATCACTAGTCATGACACAGAATTATGCACACTTTACTGATAAAATCAATATCCGGTACATTATTCACACAAGAAACACAAAGAAGAATGCACATCCAGGAATAAGAAGTGAATATCAGGAACTGACAGGATTTTCCAGAATATGGGTGCTTACACCCTCAAATCATCAATAGAAAGGAAGAACAGAACACCTTGTGAATGCTGCTACCAGTTTTCCTTCACTATTTTTGACTTCTCAAGTATGAATTTCCCTTCCTTGTACTTCTGTGTTTCTTCATAAGCTCGTTCATATTTCCAACCAAGCACCTCTCGGCAGTCGCAGCAGTAGACATCAGCAACTGTATGGAGACCAGTCATCAGGTTCCTATCCTCCTTCGGCCCCACCGTGATGTTCATCGCGTGGGAGAACAGAAAAGCTCGTCCATGCCTTCCCTAGAGTAACAAAACAACAATTTTACCATTTCATTACTAATGCTGGTTTTATATTTATGAAGACCTTCAACCAATGACCCCATCAAATCCTAAATATAACACTCACATAAACTAATCGACACTAAATTTCTTTTCCTTTATCGAAAACAAGTCCTACCCTAAGTTGGTTCACTTGCTAGAATGAAGCAGATGCATCAAAAACGCATAGCCAAAGAAGAATCAGAAACGAGTTTCACCCGAAAAGCTTTGGAAATGACATCATCGTGAAGGGCGACATGATTACTGCAGTTGCAGCAACTATACAACCTTGGCCCAACCACCTCTGCCATTGAAGAGTGATTATAAGACTCCCCACCCTCCAACCCCAAAGTAGTTCAACAAAAATCGAGATCCGTTCTGAGAAATCATGGGAATGGAAAACAATATTAAAATCCACCTGAAAACGAACTGGAATCAAAACCAACCAACAAAAAAGAAAGAAAGAAGCTCACTTCTTTGCTCAACAAGCTATACACACACCATTGGTCAACTTCCCTTCAACAATTTACCTGAAAATGAAGAATAGAACAAGATCAGATGTTCCATTTAAGGTCAAATCAGCTGGTAAAGGGTTTGTGATGTTGACCAGTATTTGATCAAGCCAGGATCAATAAAAGGCAAGAAAAAGAAAAAAGAAAAAAAATACCCAATTAGAAATGAGACATGATCAAGACCAAAAAGGAAGTAAAACCCAGTAAAAGACAAGTCCTGGTAGTATCTAAACTGACCAGCTTTAATCATATTAAAATCATATTGATCATCAACGCATAAGAGAATATGAAAGATTTGCAGAAAGAGTAACAACAATAAAGAGAATTTCGATTGTGATATTAATAAAACTAACCTGCCAATTTTGTGCCATGTAATGAAGTAAAGGTGTGCAGAATAGCAGAAAGAAGAGAGCTTTCAGCTTGTAAGCCTTTTTAGGGCGGACTCAATGAGCTAGATGTGTGAGGTTTTGTCAGAGTTCTGACTAGAACGATGACATGTTGCATTTAGGAGCAGCCGTGAGGCTAATCTCACACTCGATTCTGCGCTAAATTACAAACCTGCCATTACCCACCTCCTTTTCTTTATTCTACCCAGCAAGGACATTTCATTTTTTATGCCGGTCAGTATAGTTTGTTTTCGATA
>NBIL01143249.1:0-12685 GCA_002752925.1 Viola pubescens var. scabriuscula
ATAGAAATAAAAATAGCAAAAGACCAAAAGATGCCAAGTACAAATGACGATTGCTAAGTTGCGTGTCGGTCATTTGCATCTTTAACCTGATAAATAGAAATGAGCTACAATAAAAAAAAAAAGCTTATACAACTATGCAAGAGAAAGGCCATGCTAACCTTGTAGTTCTTGATTTACAAAAGCATGGAGAGCATGACCCTTCGATTCAATCAGAAGAACTGGATGGCTTCCATTTTTTAAGAACCCTTCATTTTGATCTACAATGATACTGCAATATAAAGATCTTGTCAGCTTCAAAAGCAATCTCGAAACTAAAACAGTAGATTCACTATTTATGCAAGCTTAACTTGTTATTTATGCTAAATGCATCAAAGTAGGAAATGTTCATTATGGTGGTTAGGCCTGGTTAAAAGCTAAAAACTTCAAGCAGGAGGAACCCCATTGTACCGCAAACATAACATGCCCCCTTATGTAAGCCACCTTGGTTTTTGCATGTACCCAATTGCATGCTTGATATCATGATATGAAAATCATTTGTTAATGGAATAAGGACTACCGTAATTGATGAACAGGCTATGTTACAGTGGACACAACAATATCGCAAAGCCATACTATTAAGTTTTATTTTGAGTTCCATGTCTGGTGAATGATCCACCACCATATTCCACATGCTAAAACCAGAGCAATGCAATTCACATATAAACTCATTAACCTACATTGTGAATCTTCTATAGAGCAAGACTGACCTTGTTGTATACCAGAGGTAGTCACTCGTATCTTTTGTGGTGTTAATGTGATCAACAAAGCCAGTTTTAACAAAGTCAGGTTCTCCCCAAATCCCAGCTTTCTCCTGGAATACCTCCCACCTAAGAGCTTTTGAGCCATTCTTTGATGAAAAAGATGATTGCCGCAAATCTTGTGGTACCATTTCAACTACGGTGGTTTGAGAACTTACCTGTTAAAAATTTCACATGCACAGAGCTTGATTATTGAGAATTTAAAGGATAATTAGCAACAGATGCAACCACATTTAATATGCAGATAAATAATTGGTCTGAGGAGTTGTGCCTTGATAGTACATGAAGCTGATTTTTCCTGGTTTCAGATATGCTATTTTTCTTTGTATCTAAAGGATCATAGTAGCATCTCTCTGAAGAACAACATGAGCTGCCTTTTGTTTTAATGCATCTTTAGCTCTAGCACATTTGGGCTTCTGATGCGTCATTACCTGACCTCAGGATTCATTGTTTATCCATAATTAATACATCTCACACCATGGGAATGCAATGTTACCATTATACAGCTTGTTGAATATATTTAAAACTAAACAATCTCCCATAATTCCAACGTAAAAATCAGGATGTTTACTAAATGTTAAGATTGCATAATATAAAGAGTTACCTTTGCAGTGTTAAATAAAACATTCTTGCAGTCAGGAAGAATGCTAACTGACCAAGCAGGCAGGTGATAAGACACATTCTGAAAATACACAGTCTTGTCTTCTTTCTCATCCATGTTTGCAAGGAAAGCAGCACATGCCCCTGATGCGTCAGTATATACGTCGGCCTATAAGCAGTGATAAGCACATTCAAGTATAACTGAGTCTGAAGATACATTGAAGAACTACAGACAACAAAAGTGACTAGGAAAATGCATGAATAAAAATGTGTCATCCAATGAATGCAATCAATAAGTGCTGACATGACAGAATTCCTGACATCAATTAAAAGTGTCATTTGTGCTATTTGTATCTAATGCAAACAAAAGCTTATAGAGAGGAAAGTCACCTCCTGCAAAGGGCCTAGTGACATATTTTTTGGCTCACTGTTCAGTATGGCATGCTCACATAGCTTTATAGCTCTATGAAGTTCCTTCAGGTGTCCCCATTTAGGAAACCTAGGATAACCTGTCCACCACATCAGAACCCATCAAAATTAAATCATGCACAAAGAATTGACTGGTCTTACAGAGAGCATAAGCACAGAGATGCTCAGAAAGTGCAGAGTACTTACCATACTCATCAATTGGTGCTTCATAATCATAACTTGTGGTAATGAAAGGTCCACCTGAAGTACGACCAAAATTTGTTCCACCATGATACTAAACCATGGAAGGAAAAAAGAAAGAAGTCATAAAAGCAGAGTATTGGTAACAGTGATAATAACTTTAATCAGAAGATGATTAGCAAGATGCTAAACCCTAGGATTGAACTTACAAATGCAAGGCATCTAGTGATGTTAAAACTATACTATATGTACAGGACGGAAAATACATAAACAAATTCTTAAGATGGAAGATCGAGTAAGTACCATATAGTAGTTGTGTACACTACCACCTTTCTGAAAAAATCGCGCTACAGAATAAGCAATATCCTCCACTGGCCTGTGAGGTTGAGGTTCCCCAAATGTTTGAAACCTGGAAAGGTAAAATATTCATTTACCACTATGAGTAACAGAAATAACATGTTACAGGAAGGAATGAAGACGTAGAAAAAAAATGCTGCACCAGAATTCCCGGCAATCTAACTGTTTAAAACAATTTAATTCATGTCTTAAAATATTACAGAGACAAGATGCAGTGCAATTCAGTTGTAAAAGGATAAACAAAAGTAATCACTTTCTGCCATTGTAGACTTGCATCAATATACTTGCTTATGGACACATAACTGAGTAGTATCCACGGCTATGTTTTCTTTTTGGCATTAAGCTGATAACTTAAAGCCTAATTCCACTTTACGAGCAGCCCAAAGCTCTCCAATTTTCAAAGAAATCAAAATGGATTTTAATTGTTGATACCAAACAAATTATAAAACAGAAAAGAAAAAATGTTAATCGTGGTGGGGACTATTAACTCAAGTATTACTAAACAAGTAACATTATGTTCGCATTCTCCTTTGAACAAAGACTCTAGAGAAAATGGCTTTCACATTTCCTAAACTCCAACTGGAAAACTCAAGAAGTATTGTAGCACTACAGGATGAGAGAAGAATTTATAAGTGCAGAGACTAAATCTTTAAAGAAGCAGTTGAAATATATCACTTCATGCATCAGATGGATTATTTTCTTAATTAAGGTTTCCCCTAATCTAATTTTAATTCTCTTTTATGGTGGTCATCACTAAGCATAGGATGGCTCGACCTTAAGGTAGTCTAACAGAGAAAATTAAAGTACTAGTCAGATAGTAAATCAACCAAATCTCATTAGGTTAACGCATAAAATAAGCAAAACATGAAAGTTGGTAACCTATCAAAGCTAATTTACACTATGCAACATAAAAGGAGATCAGAGGAGGAATAAAAATCACCATCCAGGCCAATTCTCAGTCCAAATTTTGGGCTTGTCCGGATAGATTGGTTTAAATTGGTCACAGTAAAAGGAATTACAAGTATTGATCTGCACAAAAAAATAAAAAAGTTAAAAAATCTGGGTTTTATTAGGAAGGAAATAAAATATTCATTCAAGAATCATAAGCTCAGGAAGTCAAGACTCAAGTGTTGCAAGCCCTTCGAATTATATATTAATGAATCCTCAACTTGAATCATTATCATCTACAATGGAATTTCTAAAATAGTTACATAACATTCAGAGTCATGGCCTACACAGGTGGGTATAGTGAACTAAAACATAATTACAACAATCATTTCTCTACCTTTGTCAAAGTAGATGCCTGACTCCGTACAATAAGACAAATAATAATTAAAAAAAGAGGAATTAATATTCAAAATAATAATGCACACACATGTAGTCTGTGACGTATAGAGATGATAAGCTCTCACCACAGTGTCAGGAGCGTCAAACTGCTGGCACATTATCCATGGTACACTTGTATTTTGAGAAACAGCCATTTTTGCAGACCACATGGCGTATCGCTTTCCTCCTTCCCCATAATCACTTTCATAGAATCCATATTCATTTTCAACCTGCAATAAGAAGAAGATAGAGCAATGCAATCACAATTCTCACATATTGTTCGAAAATAATCAAAGAGATTTGTTATAAACACTTGCATTTATCTTATTCAGGTTACCATCAGTATTTCATACTTCTGAGGTTTTACTTCTATTTTCTGCAACTCTTAAGGCTTCAGATAGGTGCCTAATAGGGCTTCTTAATAAGTATTTTACAAGATTAGTCGTTTTTCTAGGGAATTAAAAAAGATTTTGGATTTTGTGTTTCGAGTTTTGAAAACAAGAAAGCTTAAAACAAGCTAGAGAAAGTAAAAAAAGATCATATGTTTTTTGAGAAGCAATAGATATGCTTGTCGGGAGAAGATGAAACATTGACTACGGTTATACTTACCTGAGTCAAGATGATGGGACCACCTTGCCATATAAAAAGCTGCTCCTTCTTCATTAGGTTCACTATGTATGTCGTGAACTTCTCCATGTAAAACTAAATCACAAGAAGAAATAAAATCATCAGAGAATAGGATACTACAACGCTTCATGTACAAAATTGAGAACCTGAGCAGGATATATAAAGATCCATTTGCAATTGAGAGTCACCTAAGGTCACCTCTTCCATACCTTGAAGTTATCATTATCAGTTCGAAATACAGTTCCAGGAACATAATGCAACCAAACAGGTACGCCCCTACATCATACAATGGTATGTAAGGAAGTAGCAGGAAATTAATATAAAGTAAAAAAATTGAGAAATTGAAATCATTCATTTGCTGGAAACCGGTTCTCCAGTGGGATTTCGGCCAGATAAGCATTGGTGATAATAGAAACATGCATACCCAAAATTCCATTCAGCTGCAACAAATGGACCGATACGAAGGATCAAATACATGCCAGCCTGCTGTACAATCTTTATGAACTTGACCAGATCGTATCGTCCCTCAAAATAATACTGCAATTTTCCCAATAGAAACAAACATATAGATATAAAGAAGGATACAAAAGGAAATTAGAACTTTGAAGCTTAAAAATGGAGTGGACCTCAAACTCACCTGGGAAGGAGCAGGCTCATGACCATTCCAAAATACGTATGTCTCAATAGTATCAGCTCCTCCTTCCTTAGCAGTTTGTATCAAATCAGGCCACATCTACCACCAAAAAGCCACACTCATGTAAAGACAATAGCAATTGAATAAAATGCAGAATATAATACGGATTCACACAATGCAGATTGAGAAGAGGGGGGTGAAAAATTAAACAACAACAAAGGGTTCAACAAAAGAAACAGCTAGGAAGTAGAAGTGACCCAAATGATCAGGTCTTCAATTTTCAACTCAAATTTAAAAGAAACCCATAAAAGAATTGAGCTTGGAGTTGGCGTTTACAGGTAAAAAAATGAAAACCCAAGTAGTGGAATGAAGTAGGAGTTGAAAAGGAACTGACCCCTGGAACACTGCGAGGATAATGAATGGCAGCTGAAATGAGAAGCTTTCGCTGGCCATCGATGATGAGAGATCGACTGTCATACGTCACATTTCCGGCCGAGCACAATGTGAGGAAGAAGAAGTAGAAAAACAAGGGTAGAAGCAGAGATGATGAGCAACTGGGTGCATTCCGCACCAGTAAAGAAGACACTTTCCAATTCATGGTTAATGTTATTGAGTACCCAGTTGCCTCATTGGGAGTAAAGTGAGGAGAAGTTGTGTATAAAAGGGAAGGGAAGCGAAGCTGATGTATAAATTACAATAATGGGAGTAAGATACATACATAGGACATAAAGTAAACACAGAGCAGAGCATGTGTACGTGTAGTGTTGGTGAGTGGCGGTGCATTTATTGCAGATGGAGCAAAGAGAGAGGGGAACAACTGGATCCGCGGATCATGATTTTAGGAAGAAGACAGACATTGCACATTGCCAGCTATATTTTTTACTAAGATTTATGCGATTTATGCTTTGTTGGTATTGGTTAATTGCTAATTTTGAGTCAGAGAGTGACAGAAGCAAAAACAGGGATAAGGGTTTTAGACACTTTAGACATGGGTTTTAGAGATTAGTGGATTTAGTGGGAAAGGGTGACGAATGGTCGTCACTCGTGAAGAAAGTTCCATTCTTTTTTCTCCTTTTTTTTTTTTCTTTTTCGGATTAATTACAGAAATGTCCCCTATACTATAAAAAAAACAGACTTTTCCCTGAACTTTCAAAATTTAAATTGACCTCCCCTGAACTATTGGTCAATTGTAAAACCGTAGTCTCAGTTAGTCAACCTTCACGTCCGTACGTTTTCACCGTTTTCTCCCGGTTTCCCCTTTTTTCATTCCCGGTTGCTTCTCCTTGCTTCCTGACATGATTTGACATTATTTTGAAAAAAAAAATTAAATTTGTTCAGGCTTAAATTGAATTAAACAACAAAACTCACTTAAGTAAAAAACATTTGCATAATATTGAACATTTTCTGTGAGAAAAACACTTGGTATACGAACCATAGAAATTCTTTTCTGGAAAATTGAGGGTTAATAACTCCAGTTAGTGGTGTAAGAATCGACTTCCATATGAACCGTCAATGGCTTCTTCAAGTAATCGGTCAATCTCGTCGTCCGCCGGTACTGGCTTAGCATCGTACATACGATACAAGAACATATTGTGCAAGTGTGGGGTGAGAGCTGCGGTGAAGATATCAGAATCGACTCCTAATCCAGGTAGGTTGTATTACAAGTGCGGGAATGTAGAGTGTGGTTTCTGGGCATGGTGCAATCCCGAAGGCGGAACTGTGGCGGAGATGCGTCGAGATGAAAGTAATGAAAAAGTTGCTTTTAAGGATGATATTATCGATGTTGTTAAGGAAGAAAGCACCGTTATTCGCAGTGAATTGAAGGCTTTTGTTGACGCCGTATCTCGCAGAGCAGAAGCACAAGCGAAGGGGACCCACGGTTCGCCTTTTGTTCTATATCTTGCCATCATTCTTCTGTTTGTCTTCATTGCTATTGTAATTTCTAGGTATTGAACTTGGTTTTCAATTTTAAGGTATGATTTTCGTTTTAATTTTTAGGATTTTTCTTGTCTGTCATTTAGGTATGCTTTTGTTGTTTGATTTCTATTGAATGAATGAATATTAACAATTATTACCTTGAGCAGTCTCAATTCATGGGAAATCGAATAGGCACCATTGTTGGAAACCCAAAAGGTGGGAATCCAAACGTTGGCAAACCAACAGACAACAACTATATGTGTCTGTTGAATACCAAAAGACACCTATCTCGGCTATAAATTGAGTGTTTTACACCACATTCTTCATTACTCTCCTTTCCTTTTTCATTTAGTAATAATCCTTCTCTCTGTCCACAATGATTAATAATTTGGTGAAGAATAAGTTTATTGAGTCACTCATGGCCATCAACAACTCCGGGGAGGCAGGGACGAACCTCCATTTCAAGAAGCGTCGCGTGGAAGAAGACTTGAAGCGATTCAAGACCCATGAGACATATTTATTGCAGGAACAGGCTCGGGTTCAGAATTGGTTCTCTACAAGGCTAGTTAGGGAGTATCTGGAGCATCTAAACAAAGCCCTGGGGAGCATTAAGGTTGCCATAATGCTTATCGAACAGTGGCAGAGCATAGTCGAGATGGAGTTGTTCGTGGCGCAGAAGGTCCTGGATGCGAAGGATATGAAGGATATGCTAGGAAGGAAGAGAAGAGGGAGAAGTCGCCCGACGAGGAAGATGGTGTGGTCGGCAAGTGAGTTGGTTTTTGTGATGGTTTTATTTGAATTTTTTTGTGATGCCTAGTATGATGAGTTAGAATGATGTAATTTTCTGAACTTGTTTGGATGATGGTTTATCCTATTATTAATGTTTGAAGAAACTTGGTTTAACCTATTATTAATATTTTTTTGATGGATGATGGTTTTTGTTGTTGTTTTTGTGATGAATTTTGGTTGTTCTTTAGGATGATGGTTTACAAGCATAAACATTTACAAGCATCCAGGTTTATAAACATTTACAACTTGGGTTATAAACATTTAGAAGCATAAACATTTACAAACACTTACAAACATATTATGAAAATATTTACATGAAATTGGCAAATATATTATCAAGAGCATATTACAACCCCTTTTGTTGCCTAAATGTACGAAAAGTAAACAAAAAACTACACCTGTTTTGCATCCAAAAAATGCACCATCAACACAAAAGCTACCCCTGTTTTGAATTCAACAAATATGCACCAAAAAGATGCACCAAAAACTACACAAAAACTATCACCTATTTTACATTCAACCAATGTACCATCAACACAAAAGCTACCCATATTTTACATCCATTACATGCACAAAAACTGCACCTGTTTTGCATCCAAAATATTAACCAAAAAACTACACAGAAAGCTACACCTATTTTGCATCAAAAAATGCACCATCAACACAAAAGCTACCCCTATTTTGCATCCATTACATCAACACAAAAGCTTTTTCATCCAAAATATGCACCAAAAACTACAGAAAAAGTTTTTCCAGCCAGAAAAAATAGCAAATACTACACAAAATATTTTGTATCAAGGAATCCATCTCCTTTTTGGAATGTGATTTCTTGCCAATGAATTTGCTGGTGGAGGGATTGGTTCTGGTGCACTGGATGTACTTGTTGGTCTTGGAGGGTTGAAGCTGCCACTTACTCCACTTGGTCTCCATATCCTTTGGTTCCTTGGCCTCTAGGTTGTTGTCCTTGAAGCATTCATATATGGGGGCACTACTGAAGGGATGACCAGTGGAGTCCTAGCTGGAAGTGTAGAAGGCATTGTGGTAGAGGCCATTGATGGAGTTGAAGAAGACATGGTCGGAGTTGACAAAGGCATGCCTAGAGTTGAAGAAGACATGGCTGGAGTTGGAGAAGTCATTGATAGAGATGATGAAGCCATTGATGAGTTTCTTACAGATCTTGCTCTAGACCTTGTTGTCCTTGCATCCTGTAACAATTTAAATAACATTATATTAAGGTTATGCATATATATTGAAGATGATTGAATAAATACATATACCTGCACATGTGAGCCTGCTTCTGGTTCATTTGTTGCTTGTTGAGGTCTTATATTTGCTTCATTTATTGCACGTCTTCCTCTCCTTCTCCTCCTTGCTGGTTGTATGTCAGCCCTCAAAGGTAGGGGACAAGTACCTGTGTTATGACCATTGGCTCTGCAATTTCTGCACCTCATTACCACCCTAGTCCTTCTCATTCTGGTAGGGTTGGGTGGACCCTCTTCATCTACTTCTCGCCTTCTCTTAGTCCTAGGTCTACTAGGTTTTACCAAATGCTCAGGAGGCCTCACCTCATAGCGTCCCTCAACTAATGGACATTCACTTTTATCAGGAACTAGCAAAATGCCATCTTTATATGCTTCCAAGAATGTGCTCTTCTTATAGGCCATAGGTACATGGTCATGAGGATTTTGTCTCTTGAACATGTACGCAGCTGAGGCATGCCTACAAGGAATTCCAGTCAAGTCCCACATCTTGCAAGAACAAGTCTTCAATTGCAAATCCTAAATGCTCTTCTCACCATAGAAGTGTTCTACCTCAAATTTTTGAAGTTGTGAATTAAGGAACACAACATAAGACTGACTATCTTTAATACATTTCTCCAACTTATTAAACCATTTTGGACAGATTGTCCCTTCATACAACATCATCCCTTGGTACTTCATGTAGAACCTCCTCATTAGCAACCTTCTAATAGTCTCAAGATAAGTGATTATTGGCTTCTTCCTAGCTAGCCTACAAAAAACACATACATAAACTATCAAATACAGGCATAGTGTACTAAAGAAATGAACACATCATTTTGACAAAAACTATGAATAACATTACTTGATGTAGGCATTAAAACTCTCTGAAAGGTTATTCAATAGAATATCACACATCACCTAGCTGTTGAAAGCATGCCTTGACCACCTCTTAGGAGGTGTCCTATTCAACCATGCATATGTAAGTGGATTTTGGTCCTTAATTCTCTCCATTAYCATGTTGAATTTGTTGACTGTGCATGCTCTAGCCGCTTCCCACAGTAGGTCTTTCAAATACTTGCTCCCTCCAAACTCACTTTTAAAATTCATCCAGATATGTCTCACATAGTATCTGTGATCCACGTCCTTAAACACAGTGTCAAAAATTTGTTGCAGTCCCTGCATAAGAGATTAAATGTTAGGCAAACTTAGAAATTCACTATGATTGAACATTTCTTTGTCATTCAATCTTTTGATTTGTGTTCGTGTGTGACATACATGCTGATTTTTTACGTTATCTTTGATTCTGATTTAAGTAAGTTGTGAGTGATTTTGTTTTTTTACTAAATTTTGTTTATCTTTTTTCCAAAGGGTTTTAATGTTTTATAGCCGCCCTGGTAAATTCGTGTTTATGAACGACATGGATGTTGCTGCTCAGGGGGCGAAGAACGCACACCTTTTCCGACAACATCGAAATAGCTTTTCTCTGTTTCGCCGTGTTGCGAAGCCTATTATTGGTTGTGTTGACTCATTGCACAATTTCAAGCTGGGTTCTTTGGAGAGGCTACGGTTATCTGGAGATCACTTTACTGATTTGTCAGGTTCCGCCTCTTATGTGGGAATTATTTATGGTTCTTCTTACATCAATACTCTAGGCAGTAGTTATGTGCCTCCCTCGATTAGTTTTCGGTAGAAGGGGCTAGGAATTCTCAACTAGCTGGAAGTACATTGCATGCTTTGTTAGGCTCCTCTTTTATACACCTACCAATATTGATGCTTCATTATGCGATGTTAATGGTTATAAATCTGTTGGGGATGTTTCGGTCGGTGTTCACTGCCATAGTGATTGTGTGGTTGATTCATCGGACGGACAACGTATGTCGCTACCAGTAGATAGTGTTAGAGGGAATGAAGGTATTTTTTTCTCTTATTTTTTTTCTGGTTTTTAAAACTTTTATCTTATTTTACTTTTTTTTTTTTACTTTCTTGTTATTTTTTCCTCTTCTGGTATGTTGCTTTGTCTTGCCGTGTTCCATTGTTACTGGTGCTGCTTTGGTGGTGCAATGTATAGCTGGTTGTTGAAAGAAACTAGATTTTGTTGACTCTCCGTATATGTGTGGTTCTGACGATGCGGTGCAACCGTTGCAATCTTCTCGGAGGGCAAGGTTGTATGGTTCTGAGAGAGAGCGGCGCAACTGTGATTTGTTTACTGGTGTTCAGCTTGCTATTTCAAATATTTTACGACTGGTTGCTTTTCAAGTCTCAAGAGAGTCTGCTTATGGCCGGACATTATCTATTAACAATAGGGTTATATTGAGTGCTCTTCTTCTGCTGGATATGGACAAGCAGCTTATCAAAGATTAAGAGATGGTATGTTCATTAGACCTCATTTAATGTTGTCACAAAATATATTTTTTATTAAGCTGTTTTATTGCAGTGGTTTCTAATTGAGTCAATCTGGTTGTTCTTTCTTTGTTACATATAGTGATGAATTGATTTTGTTGGGCAACAATATCCCCATAGATAGTGGAAAAATTGCATTGGCCAACAACAATTTAGCAAGAGGGTTTGAGGTTGTCGACACAATGAAGGCAATGTTGGAGACTACTTGCCCTACCACTATTTCCTATGCTGATTTACTCACAATTGCATCCGAAGAATGTGTTGAATTGGTAACAATTAATGAACACCTTAATTACTGATGAGGCAATTGAAAACTTTTATGCACAATGTATAGTTATGAGTTTTTTAGTGGTTTACTGGTTTGATAGAATTTTTGTTGCTAGTGGTGAAAAGTGGCACTAGTAAAAAGATTTCAAGCTACGAGAACTATATGAGGGTGTTCAGGGATTTTAGCAGCATGTGTTCAGGCGAAATGTGGAGCCTTTTGTGCTCTCTATTTTCTCAGTTTTGCACCGACTCTTGGATCATGAGCAAAAGAACTATTTTTGCATTAGACGGGGCTTGAGTTGGACCCTAACCCTAATCTTCCTCCACCAGTAGATCTGCCAATGGAGTCTAACCCAAACCCAAACCCAAACCTAAACCCAAATCCTCCACCACCACCACCATTAGCGATCCTGGAACATCGACTCATCGAGTTGAATCAATCTTGCCGATTCTCTCCGAAAGACGATGAGATGGTGCATGATTATCTTGATTTTTTCATTGATGTTGAAATCAAGTTCCTGACTTTTCCCCAATTTATGTGATATTGGCACAACTTACTAATCTTCCTACCGCACTCAACGCTATCCTCCCGTTCTAGGAGCTGAGGACACATCCTTCTACCTATATCTTCACCAACCACATTCCCTCACTTCACTTTGATACTGGTTGGCGATGGAGAGCAGAGAGAAATAGACGAAGGGTTTGGTGGAGGGATGAAAATTTCCAAAACCAGCACATTGGTTGGCGTTCCGACTACTACCTTTTGAATAACTTAGACGTCTTTGAGTGTATAAAGGTCTCGCATTTTTTGCAGGGTTTATGAGTTTAATTACTTCTTAATATATATTTCTTGGTTTAATGTTGGTGAGCTTTACAGGATGCCTACGAGGATAAAGGTGTCAACTTTTCTAGTTGCAAGGCTTTTAGACTTTACCTTCTTCTTAATTAAGATTTCCACTATCACATTGAGTTTCAATTTTTGTGGGTTTCAGTTATATATAATATATATATATATGAATTAGAAGCTTTTATGAATAAAATTTACTTCATTTTTTGTATATATTCTTTCATCACTTCGGTCCAATATATATATACATATATATATATATATATATATATAT
>NBIL01143296.1:0-11373 GCA_002752925.1 Viola pubescens var. scabriuscula
CTCCCGGGTATCACTCTCCCGGGAGAGTGATTCCAAGGGGGAAAGTAGGATTCCGCCAACCAAACGCTACCTTAGGGTCACAAGAGTGTAAGTTTTCCATTGCTTCCTCTGTTTCTCCTCTGTTTTGATTGACAATTTGTCTCTCATTCTCCTCTATTTTAATTGATAATCTGCATATTTTACAGGCATAATTTTTGAATTTATGACTGGTATTGTGAACCGTTGTGTTAATTATTTTCATTACTTATTACGTAATTAATTAATGATAATCTGAAGTGATAAGAGGCAGCGGTTGTACTGGATTGGTCAAAGTCCTAATTCACCTAATCTTGCTACCCTGTGAGGAGAAAAATGTGGGATTCGGCACCTGAAATAAATCTCTTATCTAAAAAGTTTCTATTTCCGAGGGAACATCCCCCTCATTAACTTTATTTCCCTTGCAGGTGCAGACACCCCTGCCTATTAATCAACCAATCAAAGTAAAGAAGGAAGTTTCCAATTGCAGAAAGGACTCAACAATAGAGTCCTATAAGAAAGAGGTAGCACTGTCCTTGGAGAACACAACAAAGCTAACTTTCCTCTGTTCTTATCTTCTTTGTATCTCCTTCTTCTCTATTTTTTGCAAGCTTCATAATGGATCCTAGGGATGGCAGACATATTCTCTAGGAGGCTTGGGAGATTGAAGGAGGGCTGAACAGGGCAGGGGTTGAGCTGCAGGGGCAGCTGAATACGTTAGAGGAAGACATCTTCACCCTCAAGGAGCTGACTGCCAGAATGAAAGACGTGAAGGATGATATCACAGAGGATGATCCACTGGAGGGGGATATGCTTCTTACAATAGGCAACACCCTCAACCCCCTGAAGAAGGTCATTACTACCCTGAAGACGCAGAAGTTCATGGTGGAGCTGGCCAACACCAATCTCACTGAGGCTGCCAAGCAGCTTGACAAGTTTGGCAACAAGGTGGTTGGCATCCCAAAGGCCTAACTTCATTGCCCATGTTCTTCTCTCTTTAAGCCCCTCTTCCATCTGTATTATTTCCCCTTCTTTGTTTTTTCTTTTTTTCCTCTCTATCATTAGTGAAAATAATTTCTATACTTTCCTCTGTTCTTAATTAACTTTTATTACATGTGTGGTTGAGTAGTTTGTTGTGGTTTATTCTAGTAATTGCTTTTAAATTAAAGATGCTCTACCCAGAAAACTAAAACACTTGTGCAACATTAACACAACCGTTTGCACTCCTACATTTGCGGTACAAAAACATCAAACATTACCCAAATTACACAAAATGTTAATCATAAAAAAGGCAGAGAATAAAACTAATAGAAATCAGGAAGAAGCAATCGCAACATCACAATAAAGTCTCTTTCTTGGGTCGAATCATCAAACTTCCACCTTCCTTTAGCTGACAAATTGTTCAGATCAAAGTTCCTGCATTCACTTCTCTGTGTAGGCAGTTCATTCAAAGCGGAAGACAACCCCCCATGAACAATCCCAGAAACAAAGGCACAATCATCAATAGATGCTTCCTCATTTAAATCAATATGGAGAGGGGGCTTTCCAGGAGGAACCATTGACACTTTCTCAACACAATCTCTAACCCCAGTAATGGCTATGCCTCCGTCAGACCCAACCTCACATTCAACTTCATCTTCCACAACCTTCAATGGCGAAACCTCTTCTTCTCCTTCTGCCTCTTCCACACAATCTTTTTTCTCATATGTGTCCAACACAATTTTATCCTCCTTACATTCTACGCTTGCAGCAGAAACATCAGTCACATAAGCCCGCTGCTCTTCCACAACATTAATGGAATCCTTAACGAATATGTTGGCTGAATCGTCAAATTCATAAGCCCTGTCAAACTGTAAGTCGTCGAAATAAACACCCATAACATTCTCATCCATCTTTGAAACAATTTTGATTTTTATTCTCAAGTTTTGTTTTTTGTAATCACAGATGATGAAGTGGGTTTTTCTTCTCAAGTTTGCTGCAAATGAGAACAAAGGACAAAGTCAGGAGACTTGAGTTTTTCCTCTCATTTCTGTCAAATCACTTGCATGATGCGTAGTTTAGGTCGAATGACACGTCGTTTGAAAGGACAATTTTGAAAAGAAAAAAAAAAGAAGCGTCAGTTAATCGTGGACGGCGATTCACGCTCCAAACGTCCATTAAAAAATGACGGAGGGAGTAATCATTAATAACTTATTGAGGAAAGATAAAAACTAACTGAAGGAGAATTGATGGGTCACGTGGTGTCCATTGTGGAGTAATGATGCAGATAGATTGGACTAAGTGTTCATGGTAGAGTTGGTAGGTTGAACTAAGTAGTGTCCATCATGGAGATTCGATAATGATGAATTAATCCATATTATCTAAGCTGAGTTGGTGACGTATTTTAACATTATATAATTTATCTCAACAAAGAGGGGAGAAAATGGAAAGAAAAAGAACAAGATGAACAACAAGAAAAGTAGCATCTCGACTTGATTGATGCGATTTAGGAAAAGAAATAGAGAGACCAATTTTATTTTATTTACATTATTGGGTTAGTGTTTGATTGATCGAATTCAAACACAACCAACCATGTGCTGCACACATGACCAGAGCTCACGAATAGTTCAGTCTCTAATTATTAGGCTCTCGTTGTAGTTTTAGCCTTTAGGCTGGTTTATTTTCTTCCACGGATAAAGCAAGGCCCAAACCATTTATCTAGCCGCCAAAATGATGTAAAAGATACAAAACTGTGTTATTTATGAAAATGATGTAAAAGAAGAAAAAATCTCTTTAGGGTTGCCGTCCGGATTGTAACCGGCGGTAAGCCTCTTTTTTCTTTTTGTTTCGTTTTTTTTTCTCTTAATTTGTCATGTGTTTATCTCGTCGAATCTATAAATTAACGTTTTCAGATTTTTCTCAAGTCTATTGCGCATTGATTCATCCTCTTCCTGAGGTTAGAGAAGATGGATGTGATTGTGAAAATTATGATGAAATCACAAATCTGAAAACTTTAGCGGCAAGATCGGGGATGAAACACAATTTTTATATTTTTATTAATCTAATAATAATTGAGGTGTTATTCTTCCATAGTTCCTTCTTTGTCTTTGTGCGTTTTTGTGGCCTTTGTGCTTTGGTTGTCGCTTTATGCGGGTTTGTGCGTTTTGTGCGTTGTTTGTGAAATTATATTATGTGTTTTAGAGGTGGGCAAAACTTACGACTTAATTTTTTATTGGGTAGCCTATTGTATGGCTAAAAAACCCCTATGTGAGTCTTTTGATTCATTTTGATCACTTTGTATTGACCCTCGATTGTTTGTAAAGAACTTCTCCTTTATTTTAATATAATTTCCTATCTATTGAAAAAAAAAATAGTGTTGTTTATCTACCAATTAGTAAATCTCGTTTCTAACTATTTTAATTGAACAATTTTTTATAACAAAATAGAAATATAGATAAAAAAGTTTCGAATTTAAAACCCTACTTTACAATTTTTTATAGAAATAACAACTAAACTATTAGCTCATTGATTTAATTGAATATTTCTTTTGACAATAATTTTATGATATTTCTTTTGGATAATTCTAAGCTTCTCGAAGGACTGAAAATTATTATTTTTTTTTTCCAAAAGAAATGAATTGACCAAGAATTTTCATAATCTTGTATTCACCAAGGCCCATGGTTTGTTACCGACAGCAAGTGGGTCAAGGGCGTCCCAAAAGTCAGGTTAGCTGGTTGTCTCAAAATTGTCCGTTTGCTAGGCAATTTAATACCAAAAACATGTTAAATTTCAGCCTGCAATTTTTTTTCAAAAAAAAAAACAAGAACATTCCAAAAAAAAATTACAAGAAAAACATGATCAAGTAGTTTTGCAGATTCATGCACTGCAAATTAATTGCACACACAAAAAAATCAGAAGAAATCCTCACTAATTGGGTATTAATAGATGAGTATTTAGAGAGTTATCTCTCGAATAAGATAAGTTTCAATATAGAGGATAATCGAGTCACTAAAGTATCTTAATATCTTCAAATATGACTGCTGCTTACTTGAATAACATTAATTGATTGAAGTTTGCCTAACAAATTCTGTTCTTCTTCCATTGTCTGAATTGAAAGTTCAAACCTTACGAGGAATCCGTACGTACAGCCTAACAAGTACAAAATTTCGAGTATTAGAAGTCAAATCCGTGTAATTAATAGGTATTTTCAAGATCACCTAGTTTATGACGTATTCACTCACAAAAAATACGAAACACACTATTAATTTATTTTTTAAAACTTAAGTAGGGTTATGTATTCAAATTTACTTCAATTAAAATTGAATTTGTGTACGATGCTAAGTGGTTTTTAAACTACCTGATACTTCGTCGTGGAATGGTGAGGAAAATGACCATGCATCCTCATTTATTTGAGTATATTTTACACCTTGCTCGTATAAGTATTGAGTCTCGAGGTCATCACTAATTAAAAGTGCTCTAATAATGTAACCTTCCCACTTTTGGCACCCTCTCTCCAATGTGGTGCCCATGTGATACCACTAAAACCAATGAGGCATTGACACGTGACGTGTGTAAGTGTCACATGTCATTTTCTTTCTCCTAGATAAAGAAATATTCCGTTACTATTTAATATCTCATGGATAAAATTGAATGAATTTTTTTTTCCTTCGATCTTTAAAAATATATATTTTTTTAAATAAGAAAAAAATTTGAAAATACCGGAAA
Organism: Viola pubescens var. scabriuscula; assembly: GCA_002752925.1. Taxonomy (NCBI): domain Eukaryota; kingdom Viridiplantae; phylum Streptophyta; class Magnoliopsida; order Malpighiales; family Violaceae; genus Viola; species Viola pubescens. Next base: position 4,720 of record NBIL01143296.1, read on the forward strand.
AAATACAATATTTTTTCTCCTTGGAGATTTAAAAATATTAAAAAATCAGAAAATAAAACTCAAAAATAAAAAAATAATATTTTAAGAAATAAAAAAATCAGAAAATAAGAAAAAATTAAAAAGTTCAGAAAATAAGAAAATTAAATTAATATAAAAATTCCAAAACAAAATTAAAAATTTCAAAAAATAATATAAAATTTCAAAAAAAAAAATCCGAAAATTCCTAAAAAAATAAATAATTTTTTTTTTGCAGAAATTTAAAAATATTATTTCAAAACTCTAATGTTCTTTTTCCCTTCTAATTAAAATAATTTTTTTTAGGTTTATGTAGGTCATCCAACTTCAAATAAATGCAGCGAATATCATCACTAAGTTTTTTCTTTTAACCTTCTTATTCACTTTTTTTATTTAATAACGTTCGTGGAGGTTAGCAAGCTTCAATCAGGTTTTTTCTTTTTACCTTTTAATTCAATATTTTATTTAATTTGATTTATGCAGGTTAGCAAACTTCAAATAAATGGTACGAATATGTTAACCATGTATTTTAATTTTAATTTTTAATTCAATTTCTTTATTTATAAAATTAATGCAGGTCATCCAACTTCAAATGGTCGATATACATCATAAAATTTAATATTGATAATTTAAAGTCATTTTTTTCATGTATAATCACCATCTACATTTTAAAATTATCAGTTTTTTCTTTTTACATTTTGTTTCATTTCTTTTATTTTATAACGTTCATGCAGGTCAGTCTACTTCAATCATGTCTTTTCTTTTTGATTTCTCATTCAATTCTTGTATTTAATAAGATTTATGTGGGCTAGCATTTTATTTAATAAGATTTACGTGGGTTAGGAGACTTCAAATAAATAAAATGAGTATGTTAATCATATTCTCTTTTTTACTTTTAATTCAGTTTCTTTACTTTTAATTCAGTTTCTTTATTTAATAAAATTAAGTGGTCGATATACATTATAAAATATTTTATAATTATCATTGTAGTTAAATTTCAGTTGTAAGTTAAATTTCCTAAAGATGTAATATTTTCTCAAGCATCTATTTATGGAATTATTGTTCAATTTTTGCTCAATATTTTTTAGAAATTTAATATCACCATTAAATTATTTAAAAACTTACAATTATTAATAATAACCGCTGAAGATAAAATAAATATAAAAATACAAGTATTACAGACATTGAACAAATTAATAAATTAAAGAATATTAAATTATAAAATTAATTTCAATTATACATCACTAAAAAAATTCAATAAATTGATATTAAAACAGGGCGTATCGTAGCGTAGCGTGAATGAAAGTGCTAGTAACGTCTATAAATATAATATTTCTACTAGTTACTGAATATAAAATGTAAAATGCGACATGCTATACCTAGGGGTGGACAAATGGGTATTTCGGGTATGGGTATTTCGAACTTTCTAAAAAAATTCCCGAACCTGAATTCCAAAAACTCTTTCCCGATCTTGAATTTCCGAAATTATGACTCCCGATCCCGAATTACCGAAATTTCCAAAATTCACAACATTGACAAAATAATGTCCGCAACTCTATCAAATAAAATGACAAAAATTTCCGGGTAATACCCCTAAGTTCGGGTATTTCAGGTACTCGAAATTACAAAATAGATCTCGTTCTGTTCCGAAATTAATTTCGAGTATTACCTTCCCGATCTCAAATTTTCGATACCCGAAATTTCCAATCCGAATTTTTTTAAAAAAAACTCGAAATGGAAAATCAGAATTTGAGGTATCTGAAACTTATGCCTACCCCTACCTATACCAGGATCACTGAATTTTCCGCAGAGAAGAAAAGGTACGTAACCTGCAAGGCTGCAACCAAACCATAGATTTTTATTTCAATTTTTTTTTCTTACTTGGAATTTGGGAGAGTTTCAGTCGACGTTTATGGATTATGCATAAACGGCCCACCTTGAGATTGGGCCCGCAGTCATCACAAGAGATCCAAACTTTCAGAGAGCCTAGGAGATGCCCATTTATATTTTTCTTCATTTTCTAAATTTAGATCAATCTCTTATTTTTCTTTTTAATGAAAATTTATTAGCTCAAAAAAAAAAATAGCATATACCAATCCCTTGTATCCAAATATTTTTTCCGTTTGGAGAATTTCAAAATAATACTGTAGCCTACTTACCAGTTTTATTCATATTTAATGTCTTTTCTCATTTTTGTAAATAGTAATAAACATGTATTTTTCCTAAAAAATAACTCATATATTAACTGAAAATTAAGTAATTTAATATTCCCTCTGAATGTTTATAGTTATTTTTTTTAACTATAATCACACATACTAATGTAATCATTGATTTCGGTTACAGTTATACTCCACTAATTATCTCTTTTTGATATATTAATTACTTTACCTTATAATGACCAATCCAAACTTAACATGCTTTAAACTAATTGGGTTAGATGTTGTAACTGATGGAAAAGATAAAAATTATAATTAAAAAATATCAACTAACGATAACTAATGATAGATAATTCTTTTGGCCAAAATGGATAATTATAAAAATTCAAAGGAAGTAATTTATTGGCTTGTGTTCACAAACCATAAACGACTACTATTATTAAACTGAGAGAATAGTTATTAAGGGGTGAATTTCATAAACAACCTTAAATTTTACTCTCTGTCCTCAAATAAATGCCGTTTTGATCACTTTTTTTTTTCTTTAAAAAATATTATTTTATTATTTTTAATGTATCAAGGAATCAAAATTAATTAGTATTGATTGGGCGTAGTTAATAAAACGATTGAGAGTAATTGACCAGAAATACTTTTTTTTTTTGTCAATAGATAGGAAATTATATTAAAACAAGGAAGAAACTCTTTACGAGCAATGTAGAGTCAATCCAAAGTGATCAAAACTAAGTCTTAAGTTTTGCCCACCTCTCAAGCATACAATACAATTTCACAAACGACGCACAAAGCGCATAAAGCGGCAAACAAGCACAAAAGCCACAAGAACGAACGAAGACAAAGAAGGAACTACGGAAGAATAACATCTTACTTATTACTCCCTCTGTCTTTAAATAACTGACGCTTTTCTACGGAATGTTACTGTTCATAATACTTGTCATTTTATCTTTTTTGAAATATATATTTTGTGCAAATGATAATTTTTTTTTTAGGCATCAACTCAATTTGATGATGGTATGGTAATTTGAGTAGAAATTAGGAGTAAAAATGAAACAATGTGGAATAAAATAAGATCAAAGATCATTGTCTTACACTTTTCTACTATATTAAAACGTCAATTAATTCGGGACGGAGGGAGTAATAGCCTAATAAAAATATAAAAATTGCGTTTTATTCCTATTCCGCTCCTAAAAATATAAAAAATTGGAGAGAGTATTCTACAGTTTAACTCAAAGTCTCCATCATCTTGTTGTGGAATTCCACACAAAATTAACACTCATTTGAATTGTCTACACCACCTTAATAATATTTTTGGAGCTTCATAATTTCAATAAATTAGAAGCTATTTGACATTTCGTAACTTGACAGATATTTTTAGAATTTGACAGCAATGGGCTGGACTAGGCATCCATTTTTTCAACTTGTTCGAAAAGTCATTGAAATCACCCTTGTCAACTGGGTGTGGGGACAATCGTATACTTGTCTCCATGTGCTCCATATCATTCCACTGTTAAGGACTTAAGGTAAAGGTGGTGCTTGGCCTAGCTTTTGGAGAAAGTCGTCGAAAATAAATTTCAAAAACCAGCAAATAGTGGTGTAGCCTGTTGTAATCGAATGTCTATCTGTGGATTCTGCACTACCATATGCCAAGTAAAGTAGGAGAGTTGTTGTACTAAGATTCCATTTGTCTTCGTTCTCACTGTCGTACTTTGGACTTTATATCATGGCAAGCATCATAGTAGAAATCAAAGCATCAGAAGAACAGATATTCAAGAAGCTAACCCAAAAACCATAATCGAAATTCATCTGAGCTCTCGCGTTGCAGTACCAACCAGCCTAAATGTGGTAGCACAAGATGGGATCAGTTTGGAGTAGACATGAGCAGATCCATCTTAGTTGAAGAAACAGTAGCGACACTATCATTGTCCGAGGAGAATCAATCAATGCGAATAAGCAAAGAAGTGTAGCAAACTGTATCAAAACTAGTGAAACTAACTTATACACAGCACTCTTTTCTTTCCCCCCATTTTAACTCAATTGAAGAAGAATACTTCAAAAACCCATCCAACACAATCATGCTCTCCCGGGGACCAATCCCGATAGATGCTACCTGATTAAGTACCAAAGGGAACTGGTCTTGAGGGATTCATAAAACTACACGACTTGAAGGATAGCGAATGAATAACTAGATAGATGATTTATCAATGTGTTCGATGCAAACCAGAAAGATCCATATTGGCAAGTTTTACATTGTAACAAGATGAATCCCTCATTTCAGAATTACACCATGAAATTGTAAAACTTATCGACACTCTATGCTCGGGGTCAGCCTAATTCATTGGTATCTTGATCCCTATGCCACATTCAATAACCTAAACATAATGCAAGTTAAATCATGATTCCTCACCCAAAACGAACTTCAAAGTTCAAAGAACAGAATCAAGAGAGTATACCCCTTTATCAAGGAACAACCTACCAAGAGGATGTTAGGTGCACAGCAAAAGAGTGTTCAGAAACTGTAGAACAATAAAACATAGCATCCATATTGACATTTCTGAAGAACATAAATCCATCAAAATGGACAAGCTAGAACATTATCAACAAAGTACTACACTGACATCTTCGTCAAACGCAAAATGAAATAACCAAATCACAGAGTATATATACAGAGACGGGAATTAAAAGCTCGAATAACCTGATACCAGTTTGAAGTCAGATGGCAAACCACTGATTTACCACCAAAGCAGAGCAAGGACCACCAAGACGCCAATCAACATCAAGAGATTCTTCAAAACGTTATCAGCCTGTTGCCCTCTGCTTGTTCCCTGAGGAAAACCGTGAGCAAGACCTCCATGAAACGTGTTAAACCCATAAGGAAAACCGGAGGTTGTTCCATACACAGTAGCATCAGGGAACCCATGAAACTGAATGTTGAACAACGAAGGGAAAATCGATAGACCCCCAAAAGCAGTCGATAGGGTAAGCCCGCCAACCCTCGCAGTAGTGGTAGGCACAAATCCACCCACCATTCCAAAACCAAAATTTGGTAAGTCATTCCCCACCTGAGGAGGAGGGGAAGCAGTTTCCGGTCTCTGACCAGACGGGCGCCTAGGTACTTCGATACCCGGATACGATTTCGCCCTGGGATCACTCTGTGTCTTCCCTCTACCGTAGAGAGGGACCAATTTTCCCTCTTGTATAACAGCTTTACAAACAGGACACTCATGAGAATGTGAGTGATGGCGCAGCCATCTATACAGACAGGGCCAACAGAACAAATGACCGCAGAGGGTTACAATTGGATCTTGAGCTAATTCAAAGCAGATATTACACTCAAAATCACCAGCATCATTAGCATTATTGTTATTACTGCCCGAAAAAACAGAGCTTTCAGGATGCATACTTGTTGATGATTCATCAAACCCTCTAGATGGCATCCCCACTCTCTCTCTCTAAACTGTAATCACAACCTTAAAACCTTAAAACTCCCCAAACAACCTGTACGCAAGACACGAAACACCAAGAGCAAACCCTTAAGAAAACAAAAACAAAAAACTGCAGCAGCAATTAAATCAAATAAAGACAAGAAATTTGTACGATAGGGTAATTGAGATCAGAAAAAAAGACAGAGAAGTTGAAAGTATCAATTGGGAAATTACAGGAAAGTCGTTATTGCATACCTTTTCAGGATGACGAAAGAGAGATGGAGAGGAGGAAGAAGACGAATGTGGTGTTTTTGAGAGAGAGGTGTGTTTGCCTTACCTGAATACTAAGCAAAAGGGTAGAAAAAAGCAAAATTAAATACTAGATTTTGTGAAAAATGTTCAAAGGAAGATTCTCGACAGTGCTGGTGGTAGTGGTGGAGATATTAATAATAACGATAGTATTATTTATTTGTTTATTTATTTTTGTGGCTTGGTAAACGCCGACGGGATGGGAGGGGGCGGTTTGGTTTCTTTTGTGGTGGGTTGTGGTGTGTGATCGTGGTGGGGGTAGTCAAGAAGTTGTGAGGGGACACTGCTTAGAAGTGTTTCAGCCGTGTGATCTAATAGTTTTAAGGGTAGTGATGGAAAAATCCTGAAATTGGTTAGGTGCGTGAGTCTCACGTGGATGCCGATGGAAGTTAAGTAAACTATGAAAAATATTAACAATAGAAAGAGTGAGTTGAAAGAAGCAAAAATGTCTAGAATTGACATGGTAAAACTTAGGAAAATTACAAGCTAATTTCGTAACTTAACACCTGTAGAAATACTTGACAAGGAATAAGGAAACAAAGGTTTCCAAACCTGAGATTAAGTGAACAAAAAAGATAAATATTTGTTTTCTTGTAATAAATAGCATCGACATATTAAATGTTTCGCTAGCTCATTTGCTAATATACGTCTTGTGATTATCATCTGTGATAATTATATAGAGAGTTGTCTTGCTAGGAATTTGTAAATTTGTGTCTTGTCATTATCAGATAACTTGTAGC
>NBIL01143304.1:0-11017 GCA_002752925.1 Viola pubescens var. scabriuscula
CGTCCATTTTACCACCCGACGCAACGTCCAGTTACATCTTTTGCCCACTCAACGGCTTTACATAAACTGGTCAAAAACACGGGAAGGGAACAAACTTGGGAGTTGGGAGAAGAGACGGAACGAACCTGAACTACGAAGAGTTTTTGGAGCTCGTCGGAAAGTAAAGCTCTCCTCCGTCGGTCTCTCTTTTTCCGTCAACCGGCGCAAAGCGGAAAGCACAACCCATGGGAAGACAAAAAGGAGAAGCTGGAAGAAGCAAAACCCGCCCTTCAAGCAGCAGGTTCTCAAATTAATTTCTGAAGCTTGTATGCTTCTCAGAATCATTCTTTTCTTCTTTTCCAGTTAATAATGAAATTCAATTGTTTACAGTCTCGCCGCGTCGCTCTTGGCCTCTGGTTCTGGTGCGGCCGCTGTCGGATTCGGGGGCTATGTTGGCAGCTCACGTTTGGGAACTTCTCTTGCAACCGATGAGTCTGGCAGCTTTTTGGTAATTTTCTTTTCTATATAACGACAATAAAAAGAACGAACGAATTGATTTGGCATCTGCTTTGGTAGTGAGTTTATAGTATGGAAACGTTTGGTTAGCAAGACGAGGACCAAATGCAGCAGCTTTTGAGTTGTGTCCTCTCAACGAGGGTGCATGAATGAGTAGTCCAGTGTCTGTTCTGGCTGTCAAGTTATCATGCTAAATGTTACCACCTTAGGGCTCTTTGTGGTGTGAATTTAACTATTGTCTTGGTTTTAACTTTTTTTTGGCTAATGTAGGAGATAGATAGTGAGGTTGCACAACACTTGAAGAGGTTGGGAAGAAAGGATCCTACCACTAAGGTTTTCTTAATTCTTTTTTCTTTTTTTCTTTTTTCTTTTCGTGATAAAAGCTGACATTCTTATTGGATATCTTGCGATTCCTTCTGGCAGCTTAAGGCTTTACAGTCCCTGTCAGTTCTATTCAGGGAAAGGCCGGGAAAGGATGTTGTGCTGATAATTCCACAATGGGTAGGGTATTTGTAATTTGCTACATGTCATTTTAGTATCTATTGCAGTAGGTATTCTTTATGTAATCTAGTTTTCATCTGGCTTGACTTTTTCCTTTTGCTCTCTTGTTAGGCATTTATATACAAGAGATTGTTGCTAGACTATAGTAGAGAAGTGCGGCGGGTGACAAATGAAACCATGACCAATCTTGTTGTGGCTGTGGGGTATGGATCTATAAGATTAGATATTCATGTGAACATTTCTTGTGTTCACTTTCTGAAAGATACTATCCTGCTTGTTACTTGACAAAACACAGTTGATTTATGATTTTCCGAGCAAGATGTTTTTTCAGCATGTTTTGGCTTCTCCTAATGGATCTCCCATACTCCTTAGAATGTTTGTGCAAATACTTGACTGTGAAACTCCTGTTTTCTCAGGAGAGATTTAGCTCCACATCTAAAGACTTTGATGGGACCTTGGTGGTTTTCCCAATTTGATCCAGTCTCTGAGGTCTCTCTTGCTGCCAAGCAGTCATTACAGGTGTGTTGTTATTTTACTTCACTTGAATACAGCTGATCAGTTGGTACTTTACGAGAAACTTCCTTGGGAGAATACACTCTGCTTTCTATTAAGTACATATAGTTTTTCTTTCATAGATACTTTGTTACTTCTTACCGGTTTCTGTTCAAAGCCGATTATAAGAGCTGTCACACATTAGTGACAGTTTGTTTTCAATTAGCTATGACATGGCACATAAAGCGAACAAAGAAGAAAAAACTACGAAGGCTTTAAATTTTTTTTTCTTGTGGATCTCATTTTGGTGTCGCTGTTCACTGTGTACAACAGGCTGCCTTCCCAGCTCAGGAAAAAAGACTAGATGCTCTAATTTTATGCATAGTCGAGATTTTTGTGTACTTGGAGGAAAATTTGAAGCTTACACCACAAAATTTATCTGATAAAGCTGCGTTGGATGAATTAGAAGAGATGCACCAGCAGGTAATATTATATTTGTACTTCTTTGGTTAACTGATGGTTCTTGACTCATGATTTGCCAAGTTATGCTACTCTGTTGTTGTGAGGAATTTAGCGTGTCTAAATTGCTGCTTCTGGGGATGGCTGAAATCATCGTGAACTTATGACTCCTGCTTTCTTGGTTTTCAGGTGACGTCTTCAACTTTACTTGCACTGGGCGCTATTCTTGATGTTTTTGTTTGTGTTCAGTCCAAAAGGCCAGGTTTTGAAGACATAACTATTGAGCCAAAACATGCTACAAAGGCTAGGGAAACTGCTATATCTTGTGCTGAAAAGCTATTCTCTGCTCAAAAATATTTTGTAGACTTTCTGGAATCCAAAAGTCCGGCCATCCGGTCTGCTGCATATTCCGTGATGAAGAGTTTCATTAAAAACATTCCTCATGCTTTTAATGAAAAAAACATGAAAAGCCTTTCTCCTGTGATACTTGGTGCTTTTCAGGAAAAGGATCCTGTGTGCCACTCATCTATGTGGGATGCCATATTACTGTATTCAAAAAGATTTCCTAATAGTTGGACTTCCTTCAATGTCCAGAAAATGGCACTAAGCAGGTTTTGGTATTTTCTTAGGAATGGGTGTTTTGGATCTCAGCAGGTCTCTTACCCTGCCCTGGTTCTGTTTCTAGACATTCTGCCTCCTAAAGCAATAGTGGGGAAAAGGTTTCTCCTTGATCTTTTTCATAACCTATGGGAAGGAAGGAACCCCTCGCATTCAACAATTGCTGATCATCGAATATTTTTCCGAGCATTTAATGAATGCTTCCTTTGGGGAATACACAACGCATCAAGGTGTGAGTTTGATGAGTTGTTTTTGGTAATTCTATTATCTGCTTCAGCTAATAGCTTGTGCATCTTGTAGTAGGCCTCACAATCTTGCTTATGAAAAAGGTTTTATTTTATCTTGTGCTTTTCTAGGAAAGGGAAAATAATTTCTTGGTAGTTTGACTCATCTGTTATTCTTATACCAGAGTTTGTGACGATTTAGATTCTGTGCACGGTTTTCAAGCTGCACTTGTTGAAGATGTCATTGTTAAGCTTTTGTGGCGAGAATACCTGTCTTCTGGCAACTCCAAGAATCATGTCAGAGCATCATCTATAACCCCTGTGGATCCGTCGGATGTTCACCATAAAGCCATTGACTCACTGAATATCAAGTTTCCCATTAGTTATTTTAAAGAGTTGGGAAAATGCATTACAGAAATTCTAAACAGCCTTTATTTAGTCGAACACGATCTACTGTCTACCTTTTGCGTGGCATTTCAGGAAAGTTGTGTTGAGCTTTTGCAGCAAACTGAGCATCCAAAAAGATCTGAGAATGTCGAACAGGTCATTAAATTTTTGTCAGTACTGGGACAACTATCAATGCAGAAAGGGGAAAACTGGCCACTGGTTTATTTAGTGGGACCAATGTTGGCTAAATCCTTCCCTATTATAAGATCTCTTGTAAGTTGCTCTTGCACAGAAGTTTACCTAGAGTTTATTAAACTTTGTCAATAGTTCAAAACTTTTTTCTTGAATATTTTCTCAGGGTATATCAGACGGTGTGAGGCTTTTATCAGGTGCAGTTTCATTATTTGGACCACGCAAGATTGTCCGAGTACTTTTTAGCCCCAATGAAGGGAATTCTAATGATATGAATAAAGAAGTAGAATCCAAGTATTTCATGGAAGTGTTTAAAGAAAATTTTATTCCATGGTGTTTGCTTGGATATAATGCTTCCATTGATGATCGAATTAATCTCTTGCTTGCATTGCTCGATGATGAATATTTCTCTCAGCAGTGGTCTGAGATTATTTCATATGCATCTAATCAAGGAAACTTTAGGGCAGATCCTATAGCTCTAGAGTTTGACCACTTGGGTCTTTTGGCAATGCTCTTGGAGAAGGCGAGAGCTGAAATTACAAAAAGGAACGTGGGGAAACACTCATATCCCAGGCACTGGTTTAACCCAGCTGATTGGCATCATGAGCTTCTTGAATCAGCTGCAGTTGATGTTTCCAATTTCCACTTCATGTCTAGAGCTTCAGCTGCCCGTTTTTTGTGGTAGGTGAACCAGAATTAACTGATGTCTTTTTGCACATTTGTTTTTGTTTAATTAACTGATGTCTTCAGACGCACAATGTTCAAATCTAGTTGTTTCAATTGACAACATGCCTTGTTGAATGATGAAGACCATTGGCTTTAATTTAGGTAGTTCATGCATTATTAAGAATCATGCAATGCATTAATCTTTATTTTATGTAACTCTGGTTTCAACAAACTATCAGTCATACAGGTTGCTCGTAGCTAACATGCCTGTTTTCTATTTCACATATGATCTGCAAAAGAGATAATCTTGTTCATCAGCATTCCTCCATGGATATATAATATTTCTATTCTCTGGTTTTGAGGTGATGACACGTAAAATTACTTTCGCTTCAACTAGTAATTTTATAGACATGGGTTGAGTTTCTCAATTTCTTGGCTGTTAAAATTACTTAATCCTGTCATCCAATGGGAGTCAAGAACAGCTCTCTGTGGAAACTTACAAATAGTCATTCCTTGCACCTGAGAAGCATGAATTGCTGACTTCTATCTTTTATTCTAATTGTTGTGACCTATGTTATATCTGATCTGCAGTGCACTTATTGGTGGTTCAAAGGAAGACAATCAAGTCTCTTTTGTGTCCAGAAATACAATGGTCCTGATATTTAAGGAGGTTTTCAGAAAGTTACTCAATTTTATTTCTGAATCTCCTTTCGGTGTGGTTAGAAATTCAGTTCCTTGGTTAATTGCTGGTGAACACAATTTTAACAGGGAATTAAGAAGTTCCGTCAACGTAATTGAGATGGCGCACTTTGCCTTGGATGTAGTCAGTGGCAGCTTCTTTTGTTTGAAGGCATTTGATGAGGAAATTGGGCTGGTGCCAGGTACTATGGCTTCAATCTTTTTGGTAGATTGGGAATATTGCATGGCAACCACCATAGAAGATGCACTAGATGATGAATCAAATGAAAAAATCAAGGACAGGTTGGAATTTGGTGGATGTTTGCATGATTTTCTAACAAGGGTAGATGACCAATATTTCAAAAGTCTCAGTGCTGGTGATCGGAAGAAACTGGGTTGCATGTTGGTGCACTTTATTAAATCTGTCCTCTTCAAGGAAGGCTCACTCAATGCGACTAGAATCACTTCTTTGTGTTGTGCATGGATGCTTGATGTCCTTGCATACCTTTGCCACGACAATGATGAGAAACAAAATCTGCTAGACCAGCTTCTCAGCAAGGATGAGACGTGGCCATTGTGGATTACTCCAGATTTCAACACCTCAAAGGCTTCAGCTTCCTTGGCTGATGAAGTTGCTTCTATTGACGTACATGTGAGTGACATTTTGATCAGTATTTTTGTTTAGCTTATGGAATTGGGTTTGTGATAGATGTTCCATTTTTTCCATTTGTGTTGTGCTCCATTCTCTCTTGTTATTTATTTTATTGTTAAACTGAACTATAAGGTAATAAGACCATTTTCAACTCACAACATGGGAGAAAAAAGGGCTATAGCAACTGAATTTTGGTCTACTTCCACTACTCACACAAATGGTCCCGATGGTGTTTGGTGTTATTGACTGGTTTTGCAGGGTCCTTTCCCAGTAATCCCTTGCTTTCTTTTCTGAACCTCAACTCCAAGCGTAATATCATGCCTGATTCTTTTTAATACTTAATTAAATATTTCTCCAACCAAGCAGTTTGCACTTGGACTTTATCTCAACTGCATTTATTTAGGCCATATGAAGTGATTGTACTTCTATTTCATTTCCAAGCCACTTTTATTTTCAGAATCAGGTTGTGTATAACTTGGAGTGGGTAATTGACATGAAGCAGATTGAGTTTTCCATTTGGACCATGATTTATTTTCCGTGTAGTGGTAAACTTTATGCATCCTTTATATGCCTAGCATTAGTGGTGGTGCCTTTACATCACATTAGCATGATTGAGTTTTCCATTTGGACCATGGTTTATTTTCCGCGTAGTGGTAAACTTTGTGCATCCTTTATATGTCTAGCATTAGTGGTGTTGCCTTTACATCACATTAGCATGTAGTAGTTTCGACTTGATTTGACATGGAAGGATTTATTTATTTTATATGATGGTCACATGATTATATGGCAACTGCAGGCATCTGGGAATCTCAAGTTTATTTCACTAATTGACAAGCTTATTTCCAAGATTGGCATCAATACAGTCATTGTTGGTTATGCTGAGCATGCCCTCTCATCTCCCAAGAAGGAACCAAAAGAGGTAGAGATTACTTGTCGAGCCTGGCTTGCTGCTGAGATCTTATGCACCTGGAAATGGCCTGGAGGCAGTGCTGTAGCTTCTTTCTTTCCCTTGTTGTGTGTGTCTGTCAAGAGTGGGAATTCGTCCCTCCACGAGAGCCTTTTTGATTCCATCTTCAACATATTGCTTGATGGTGCACTTGCTCATGGTGAATCTAGTACAGTGAATGCATTTAACATGTGGTCCACTGTTGAAGATGAAATAGGAAAAGTTGAAGAACCATTCTTGAGAGCTCTTTTATCATTGCTTTTCACTTTGTTCAAAGAGAACATGTGGGGAAGAGAGAAATCAATGGCACTCTTTGAACTTCTAGCAGATAAGCTTTTTATAGGAGAAGCAACAAATAGAAATTGTTTAAGGATTCTTCCTCCAATCGTCAGTGTTCTTGTGCAATCAATATGTCAGCAGAACATCCATTCTGATGAATATGGTGGCAATACTCAAGTTGATTCTACAAGTGAAAGTAAGATGCAACATACAATTAGAGACTGGCTTAAAAGGCTTCTATCGTTCCCACCTTTAGCTGCATGGCAAGAAGGACAAGGTAAATAGGTGCTGGTTGATTATTGAACATAAAGATGTGAGCTTATCTTATTTTGGAATGTCAGATGATATTTTTTGTACTATTTTGCAATATTTTACGATCATATTACATGGCCATAGTCTAACATCGAGCCTTGTGGTCACTGGGTATTGTTCTTTGTTTTCTTTCTGCTGGGTCTATATGCTGCCTACTAGCATTGTGATAGTCAGTTGTCAACAACTTGGCAAAGACGAGCATTAAATAACAAGTGACTAGAGACCTGTGTCCTATTAGTACTCTGCTTATGAACAAACATTGGTTACTTCTTCTAAGAATACTTTCATCAATAATTCAAATGGGTTATTAGCTATTTGATAATGATGCTACTTTCTTTTCTTAACTGCAGACATGGAAGAATGGTTCCAGCTGATTCTGGCTTGTTATCCTGTTAGTTCAATTAGTGGTACAAAACCATTGAAGCTGGAAAGAGTTATAAGCCATGAAGAGAAAACCCTAATACTTCGTTTATTTCAACGGCAGAGGCTTGTTACTGCTGCATATGCAGAAGCTAACAGGATTCCTGTGGTAAGGATGCTACTTTCAAGGCTAATGATTGTTTCTGTTGGTTATTGCTGGAAAGAATTTACTGAAGAAGATTGGGATTTTTTCTTCTCACAATTGAGAACTTGGATCCAGTCAGTTGTTGTTATAATGGAGGAAGTTACAGAAGAGGTAAATGATCTCTTTGCTAACAGATGTGCTTCTGAAAATTCAGATCTTCTCAAGAAGCTCAGAGAGATTGTTCTGATCTCAGATCCCTCTACTGTAACGGTTGCTGTTAATGCCATAGCATCGTTTTCTTTCTCTTATTTAGCTTTTGGACTCCAAACACCTGATTTGCCAAACTCCCTTAACATGGTGAGATGGGATGCAACCAGAGATCGAATCCTGGTAGGCATTCTTCGGTTATTTTTTTGCACCGGTGTTGCTGAGTCCATTGCCAGTTCCGACTCTCTTGAAGCTGCATCTATTATTGCTGCAACCCGACTAGCTACTCCCGACCTATGGGAATTGGTGGCTTCAAATGTGGTTAACTCATCTACAAATGCTAGGGATCGAGCAGCAAAATCAGTTGAATTTTGGGGCTTAAGCAAAGGGCCAATCAGCTCTTTGTATGCAATCCTGTTTTCCTCGGTACCCATTCCATCACTGCAGTTAGCTGCCTATGTTATTCTGTCTACTGAACCCATTTCACATTTAGCTATAGTTGAAGATATCGCGTGTTCCTCGAATGGTGAAACGAACAGTGACCAGGATTCAAATATCCTTGAATTGTCCTCTGAAAGAAACCTCTGTTTGAAGGCGGAATTACGGAGCATGATTGAAAAGCTACCCGATCACGTTCTTGAAATGGATTTGGTTGCAGAACAACGGGTAAATTTTCTCTACGTTGTTATGCATTAATATGTTGTTTATGTTCATGTGATGATTAATTACTGCTGGTGATACTAATGTCAGAAAAATTGCAGGTATCTGTCTTCCTTGCTTGGGCTTTGTTGCTATCATATTTGTGTTCATTGCCATCATTGTCCTCTGCAAGGGAACAGTTGGTCCAGTATGTACAAGATTTTTCTAATTCAATGATACTAGATTGCCTGCTCCAGCATATTCCTCTGGATTCGTTCTTAGCTCACAGTCTTAAGAAGAAAGATGCAGAGCTTCCTGTTGCTGCGTCAGAGGCTGCAAGGGCAGCTGTGCATGCTATCACCACCGGGTCACTGTTGATTTCTGTAGAGTCATTGTGGCCTATTGAACCCAACAAAATGGCCTCGCTTGCTGGAGCATTATTCGGTATGATGCTTCGTGTACTCCCTGCTTATGTTCGAGGGTGGTTTACTGACTTACGTGACCGTTCCATGTCATTGGGGATTGAATCATTTACAAGAACTTGGTGCAGTCCTCCTCTAACTTTGAGCGAACTGTCTCAGGTGTGTATAGTTTGTGTAAAATATTTTGCTTCTGAGCATCAAGCTTCATGGTATCATGGAGATTGTGCTGTACAGTTTTTAAGTTGGTTGTTTATTTTAATTGACTGGATAATTTTTTTTTTGGAAGAACTTGTGCCTTTTTATTCTGTTTTATGGCTGAAAATGTTTGTAAACTTGCATCTTTAGTAGTTCTGGGAAGAGTTATTTCAAGTATTCTGCATTCCTATGAGAAATATGTTGTGCAAGGCTTGCACTCAACCCAGAGACTTTTTTTTAAGGGATATATTTTTGGTGAAACAAACAACTAGGAAAAACATACAAATTTTACATGGCTTGCAATTCTATCATTGTTTTTGACAGTTCTGACGTAAGATGTATGATGCAGATTAAAAAGGCCAATTTTGCTGATGAAAACTTCTCCGTCAGTGTAAGCAAATCAGCAAATGAGGTTGTTGCTACATACACAAAGGATGAGACGGGAATGGATCTAGTTATTCGTCTTCCTGCTTCTTACCCATTACGGCCTGTTGAAGTTGATTGTATGAGAAGCCTAGGCATCAGCGAAGTGAAGCAGAGGAAATGGCTAATGTCAATGATGTTGTTTGTTCGTAATCAGGTATGTGCCATCAGAAATCATTATCCTGGTGAGATGAGGGATCTTGAGGATCATCTTTGGCTATAATTGTTAATTCTAGCCATTTTGTGAAGACTTAATTTGAGAACCTAAAAAAATAATGCTCAATGACTGCTAGATGATGTGTTATAAGACCAGCACAAACTTATTTCTGCTCAAATTCCATTTGAATCCCCTCTTTAAAATAAATTAGTAAAAGTGTAGAACTGTCTAACCACACCACACCAGTCTGCATTGGCTTAGCTTATGTGCAGAATGAGAGTAAATGGAAAGGCAACTTTGGACATTTGTGATAACTATATAATTAAAAAATTCTATTTTATGATGCAGAATGGAGCTTTAGCTGAAGCAATTCGAACATGGAAGAGCAATTTCGACAAGGAATTTCAAGGTGTTGAGGAGTGTCCCATCTGTTACAGTGTCATTCACACTACGAATCACAGCCTTCCTCGCCTAGCTTGCCGGACCTGCAAGCATAAGTTTCATTCAGCCTGTCTCTACAAGTGGTTCTCAACCTCCCATAAATCCTCATGCCCACTGTGCCAGTCTCCATTCTGATCACGGTCAAGTATATCAAAGTTTTGGACCTTGCGGTTATTGCCATCTGGAAGGATAGGAGAGCAGCATGGTTTGGTTGTGAAGTTTTGCAAGTCCCTGTACCAGAAATGCTGTTTTTGTGCATCAATGAACAGCATTTCTTATCCTCTTACTGATGGTGATAGCTATTTTGATCTAAACAGTTGTTGATTTCTTGGAAGTGCGTAGGTTAGATCTCTCTACTTTGTATTTTTTTTCTAGCATTTGAGTGAGTTTCTTGTGGAGAATCTCTTTACATAGAAAAGTTTCCAATGAAGCAAACAGATCTGTTTGTATGTCATTTCGTTATCAAATAGAGCATTTTCGAAATCAGATAAGTTTCAGATTATGCGGATGAGCGAGTTTGTTTCAGATCGTGAGCTAGCACATTTCAGCTTTTCCTGATCAAGTTAGGCCTTAGTAGTAGGGTGTCAAATATATAATGATATCTAATTATACACTCATATTTATTTAATTAAATATTAAATAAATTTGTTTAATTTTTAACTGGGTAGATACTCGTTAAAACTAAAATATGTGAGTTTTATTGAGTTTGGACTTCACTATCCACTTCAACTCGAGTCTATTAAAAAATACACCTATCTTCTCGACTTCACTGTACTCTCTTCTCGACTTCGTTTCTTCTCTAAAATCACTTCCATTTCTAATTCTTTTCGTTGATGGGCTCCCTTTTCCCTCTCCAAAAAGATTGAATATTTCATTTGTTTAGCTCAAAAGAGAATTTAGAGTTTTTAAAGTTGTCAGCTTTAGGAATCATTTGTCATATCTATGCTGCAAGCTTTGATTTTTATTTTTTGGATTTAGCTGATGATGTAATGTGTATTGTCTACTTTGTACTGTATTTCTTAATCTAGTTTTATTCATCAAATAGGTGAAAGAAAGTTTGGAGTTCTGTTTAAGGGAGGGAGGATTTTATTTTTGTTTTTTGTTAATTACTCTGAGAAACTCTTGAT
>NBIL01143313.1:0-10704 GCA_002752925.1 Viola pubescens var. scabriuscula
TCACTTTGGGCAATTCATATGGTCAATCATGTGGGAAACTTATGCAAAATATACCTACAGTTTTTGTCAGAGAACCATGGATGATGACTGTAATCCCTGTAAGGGGAAACATTTGCTGCTTACAGAGAGAAGAAAGAGCATTTGTTCAAAGAGTGCCCTAAAGTATGGATTATCGAGTACCATGTGCCAATTGCATTGAAGAATATGTGATGTGAATTCCTACTATACTGGTTGAAAGTTTTTAGTATTTTAGTGTCCATGGAATGGTCAATGGATGCATTTTCACAGCTAGCAAATAAATAACCAGTAGTGAATAGGTCTAGTGATGTTATAAATGATCCAATATCTAATGCTGGGTGTTGTTCATGACAGATAAAATACTCATCTATTACAGCTTCAGTATATGAAAGATGTTGATTTTTAGAATGAGTTACAAAGTGTTGCTGACTAGTAGTATAAACCAACTCTAAATGGTAATGTTTGTTGGCAGTGAATACCTTCCTGTTTGTGTGAAACCACAATAACGTTTTGTTTTGCAATTTCTCAGCTGGTGGATAAACTGGTCTTTACAAATTCATTTTCATGTTTGTGTTAACAGTAACAGTTTTTGTTTGATGCATGTTGAAAAACATGCTGCTGTTGATTTCTTTTGCAGTTTATCCATTATATCAACAATATAGTTTGTGTTGGCATATCCTGTGCATGGGAAAAATGGCACTCGCTTTTTTTTTGGGGGCCATTATTCTAAAAATACTGTGGTTGGTTTAATATGGACTTTTTTAAGTTTTCCTTATTTTATACCATGCGCTGTTTATGTCTTCACACCCAACTGTTCTTCCTAAGATTTTGATTCCTGGTATTCCCTTCCCCCAATCCAAAATTGAAAAACAATCTAGCGGAAAAACCAGAATTACTTAACCCTCCAGTCTATCATACTAGATTGATATGCAAGCTTGCTATCAGTTTTATTATGAGGGAGGATGTGATATATCTTTTATAATTTCCCTAATATTTTGCGTCAATTGTTTACATAATGTTTTGATTACTTTGCAGCTGATTCTGAACAAGGTCTTACTTGTGGGAACAAGAACCAGTACTTACATTGGTAAACCAGTGGTGACCAATGCTGCTGTTCATGCTGTAGTTGAAGATCATGTAATTCCTCTCCATCCCAATATTATGCTTCTCTTCTTTGCTAAGTTTTGCATTGGGTGCTTGTCCTTATGCACTCTCATTACAGGGACGGAATGCCAAAGTAATTGTCTTCAAGTATAAGAAGAAGAAAAACTATCGAAGAAATATCGGCCATCGGCAGGTACTTCTTAAGTTTTTCAGTTTTGCGATTGTCTGCAGTTTGACTAAATGAATGCTCTATGGAAGTGAATGCATGCATCACTGCAGTTTGACTAAATGAATGCTCTATGGAAGTGAATGCATGCATCACTTAATTTACTCCTTGTGTTAGTGCACGCAGGTCTTCATGACTCCCTTTGATTCTGTTATTTAATTTGGTAAACTAGTACGTCAGTTAATTTTGTCTGAATCTTTGGTCTTTTCACAACGAAGAATGTCAAAACTAAAAGTATGCATGGAGGCCTCAGCTAGGATGGTTTCTGCAGCTATGACTTTGATTCTTATTTGTACAGTAGTATGGAAAGGGAAATGCTAGGTTACAATATTCAATTTTCCAGTTAAATGAGAACAAATGCTGCCAAGATAGATGGTTTGCATGTTCCTCACCTCCTCTTAAGCCCAACCCTTAAGCTCTTGCTGGAGGTTGACAGCAAGGGATAAAGGCATTGATAATTCAAAATAAGCCAGAGATTTGTCGGGAGAAAAAAAGAAAGAAGAAAGAAGACAAAAAGATGGCTAGCTTACCTGTTATCTCTTGCTGAATGCCTTTTGTACTACTGTTACTCACCCTCGTAAAAGCTTAAGGGAAAGGGAGAATGTCTGTGCTACCACAGCTATTTTGCTATTTCATCGTAGCTCTTTGCAGCAGACAGATGTAAGGCTTTAAATTTGCAGGCTTATCCTTGTGAATTTTCCCACATAGTGGTCAGTCTTGAATCTGAACCTCTACTTGCATAAGTGGCATTTGGCCGACTTTGAATCTCTCCTTCATCTGGAACTTGTACTCCTCGATGATCCTATATGAGCGATGCAGTGTCCTCTATTGCATTTGTCTTGTTTATATTGGTTTGACATTGTGTTGAGTTCCTAATGCAGCCCAATACACGGATAAGGATTACTGGCATCACAGGCTATCAAGACTTTCCCGCGGTTACCCTTGAATCATTGAATTCCTCAAGGAAGTTGGAGGAAGCTGCAGTTGCAGTTTGACATGTCAATATTTCCTGAAGCCCCCTTTTGCTGTCCTTGTTGTTATGTATTTCCTTTTACAGGCTAGTAGTATCTCTCGATTGTTAAAACGAATGGCGCATTCTGGAATTATTTGAGCATTTATAAGAATGTAGGGCACTCAGATTCCGGCATACATGCAAATTTGTATGCATGTTTGGTTTCTTGCCTTTTTTCCCTCCAACAAGTTTACAGTCGTGCACACACTCTTTGTTGCATCAGACATCAGTTACAGGTATCTTACTGGATAGAAACGAATGTTCTCAAGCATTATTAGATATGATCAGTTTTAGTTTTAACCAAAATTCTGATTGCTTACTGAGGGAGAAAAGGCAGTCAATTCTGAAAATAAATTATACTTACTGAGATGTTTAACAAATCCACTGAAAAAGAATGGAAAGAAACTGAAAAGCATGTTCCAATTCTTTTATTGTCAGTACTAAATTTCTGTAATTGAGTACAGCATCCATGTTCATACATCCAAGCAGGCGTCTACTTAAACTGAAATTCTGTCAAGCCGTATACTGTTGTGTCAACTTCCTACAAGACTTTAAGCTCCTCCTCCTAACTATCCAGAGAACCTTTTGGGAGATCATCGAATCAGTATCTTTTCTTTCCTTTTCTTTTCTTAAACAAAGCTCATTAAATGAAACTATTTATATCTTCTATTCTTTGTGCCGGTGAGAATGCACAATCAGCCCACCCATCACAAGCGAGGGTGGAACGGTGATCTACCTCCAGTGCTTTGTGGCATATACGGCCATACACGTGTTTCACTCGTAGGTTCGCTTCTTCTTAAGGAGGGTAGGCAATATTGAGATGAACCCAATGAGAAAGAGCACTGACAAAGTTTTAAAATCATACAGATCTTTCACTGACTTGAGATCACCAAGAGCAAGACCAGCCTGAGAACAATAAGGAAGCAACAACTCAGCCAGCAAAATGAAACGAAAAACGTAAGAGGAATAATTTAATGAAAATGATCAAACAACACTCCAATTTAACTAATATACGTGTTGTGTGCGTATAGAGAGCAATCAGTTTAGCTGTTCATATTTTAGAGAAAAACAGATCCAACTTATCTGGTCATGCATATCCTCCAACCACACTAGTTCATTTCTTATGCAGCCAGTAAGAAATAATAAACTAGAGCTTCTAGGAGGATCCTCCACCTCAAACTACTACCGAGTTCAAACTAAATGGAAAAAAAAGAAGACATCTTGGAACCTTCAACAAATCCAAACAAGCTCATAGCTCCCAGTACAAACCTATAAAAGACATGCAGTAACAAAGACTATTACAGACAGCTACCGGTGATATTTTCTTTGAAAGTCATTCAACAAGTTATCCAAAACAATGACTGGGAACAAAAACATTACTCTTTTCGTCATTAATCTTTTTTCACATAAAAAGGACAAGTAACTGCTGCAATGAAATGACAAAAATGTTGCACAGGAAAAAAATTCTAAGCTGCTAATCACAGTAGAAGTCAACCTAATTTGACAAACATGGAAGAATGCAAAAATAATTACCTTGACAGTAATATAGGAGGCTGGAATAATACCAAGCACAGTAGCCAGAAAGAAAACATGAAATGGTATGTCAACAATGGGAGAAGCCAGGTTGATGAAGAGGTTGGGTAAAGTTGGAGTTACTCTCAAGAAGATCATGTAATTCAGCAGCTTCTCCCTTCGTTTAGCTATCTGAATCCCAAGAAAAGTTCCAGTTATTGCAGCACCAAAAGCGTCTTGATTGTAAAAAACGAAATCCGATGAGTTCTATGCATCAGAACTAATAACTTCAAATAGAAGAGAAGGAAAGTGATACCTCTGCCTGAAAAAACCTCAACTTATCGGGCCACAGCCAATTAACAATAGGCTTCCCGATCAACTTTGACAAGAAAAAGCAGGAGCATGCCCCAGCTGTGGCATTGAAGACAACTAAGAGAACACCTCTGAAAACACCAAAGAGAGCTCCAGCTAGCAATGACATGAAAATTGTTCCAGGAATCATAAATGTTTGCATGAAGATGTAAATGGAGCAGTAACCCAAGAAGAATTGTGACGGATAGTTGCTTGCATAGGTTGCAAGATGGTCTCTGAAGCAAGTTATGAAGAAGGAATTCAGGGAAAGAACAGTGATGTCAACACGAACAGTCAAAATAATCACTACTGTCAAGTTCAATTTTTCACAGCATGAAAGACATCCACATTTTACATTACAGATCCATGAGAAACATCATGAACAATTACCCGAAACAGTAGAATCCAATTTCCCAGCAATCATGAAACAACGTTAAACAAAAATAACAAGGGGTGGGTCACTTTTATCTAGCGTTGGGGTACTTGGAAATTGATGTTTCTAAAACGAAGCATTACTCCACTATGCAAGATGCCCTTTAATTCATAAATGCAACTATTCCTGAACCAGGACTAAATGTTTAACCCCAATCTTGCGCACAGCATGAAATCGCTGCCAAATCCAGCATGCAAACAAAGTGTTGAATGAAACCCAATTTCAAAATTCCACCCAGTAACACATGCAACACATGAAAAGAAACAGACCCACAACCGAAATTTGAGGTACAGCAAGGAAGAAGTAAGAAAAGGATCATACTTGATCAAGCGAAGATCTGACAGGGAACGGGGTAGCTTGAGGTTATCGTACTCGCCTGGAGGCATTGTGAGGTAGATGAAGAACAAGCCGGTGGCGAATAACAGAAAGACACCAAGGGCAGCAGCAAATTCCCAACTAGACAAGGGGAATTTTTCAAACTTGGGCTTCTTGGCGGAAGGTGAGTCGTCTTGCTTGGCCTTCTCCTCATCCTTCGCCATCATCATCTTTGGCTCGCCGACCAGATTAACCCTCGCTGATGCCATAATAATATAATGAACTCAAACCCTATAATCAGAGTACGACTAGTCGTGTGTTAGAATACCAGATTTATTTATTTATTTTTTTTATTTTTTCCTTGTAGGAATGAGACTACAATAATAGTATATACTAGTATTTGAAATGACCGGTCTGGAAAAGAGGAAATAAATTCAAAAAATTAATGTAGAAAGGTAAAGATAATGAAAGCTTATGAAACCCAGATGGGAAATGTTGCTTGCTTTCAATTTGAACATGGAAGGAAAGGATGGAAGGAAGGAGATATGCCCGATTTTATGCGCTTCGATAGGTGAACAAAGGTATTAATTAATAATAAAAGGGGACCAGAGCTTTTCTTTATCTTTTCCTCCTCCTTTTTTATAAATAAATTTATTATATTACTTTCTCCTCTTTTAATAAATTTCGTTTTCCTACGAATTTGTATTATTGTTCATAATATTTGTCATTTTATCTCTTCCGAAACATATATTTTATGCAAATAATAATTTTTTTTATGCATTAACCCAATTTGATGATGGTGTGGTAATTTGAGTAAAAATTAGGAGTAAAAATGAAACAATGTGAAATAAAATAAGATCAAAGATCATTGTTCTACGAATTTTACTATTTCAAAACGACATTTATTAAAAAACGAAAATATTATTAATTATCATTACAATATCACGGTTCCGCAAGATGCCATGTTTTTATATAATGGTTAAAATAGTTGGAACTGAATTAAAAACACTTCATAATATATATTTTAGTAATTTGTAAAAATAATTTATTTTTTTCATAATTGTCTTATTACAATAAGTGAAAATTGCAAATAAAAAAAGAAGTAATGATAATAAATGCTTGAAAATAAATAAATAAGAGTATTTTTAACTATTAGTAAAATAAGTCTTTATTTATTAGTCTTTACTCATACTAGACTTTTATTTTTAACAAAAAAATTAAAGGGAAAAGATAATTTAGCTACTCCATTAAGACACTAATCACTTCTTTTTTCCTCGTTGGCCATTAAAAACGTGGTACGTAACTTATAGTTAAAAACATAAGTTACATTAGTATGTCTCATCAATAACTTATACATGATTCGGTGCAGATAATGATATCTTCTTCGTGGTTTTATTCATGGGGAGGGTTGAGCTAGATTAGCTAGCTAGATGTAGTCTCGGGCTGCTAATTTACTCTTGTTACTTGGTTCCCTGTAATTTTTTTTATCATGATCCCATGATTTAATAAATATATTTTTACTGTTTATTAAAAAAAAAACTTATGTATAGTTAATAACATTGTTGCTAACAATACATAACACAAATTAGTATATATAAAACAATACATAACACAAATTAGTATATATATATGGATCGTAAATAGATATGCATGCATTGATGCATAATTAATTTACAATTGTATATACGATGACATGCAAAAGTAAAAATTGTAAAGAAGAAGGTGAATTAAAAACTTTCACCCATAATTGACTGACTCTATCTATAGTACTCCTCCTCGTTACCTTAATGTTTTTTATCACAACATTTAAAAGCAACCAAGGAAATGGCTTATGGAATTGATACCATGATCATAGATGCATGCTTTTGTCACAAGTCTGGGAAGCAACCAAGGAAATGGCTTATGGAATTGATACCATGATCATGGGTGGAGCCATCCATACCAACATCCACTTGTTGTAGCAAATAGTTTTCGGGTATGGATGGAATTGAAAAGTTATCGTTAGCAAATACTGAGGACGACGACGTTGTTGTTGTTGTAATAGTTGTGTCGTTGACTTGTGGCCCAAGTAAACCGTCCAAGCTCGTCCAATCAATAGTACTGCTTGTATTTGCTTGATCAACATGGTCTACTTTTGTAGGGAAGTTATTAGTAGGAGAGAGTGTAGGAGGGCTATCTAATAGTTGTGGGAGCTGATCACGGAGGAGGTTCAGCTGGTAATTATTATCATGATGATCTGGTGCTGATAGGGATGCTGATGCTAAGACGACTGACGACATTAACGGATGATGATGTTGAAAATTACTGTCTGGAGGACTTGTAACAATTTGTTGTTGATGCATATAACTGTGTTGAGTAGTAGTGTTTTGATGTGAACAAGAATGATTAGGATGATGGTTCATGTTATAAACATGATTAATATTCCAACCTTGGTAGCCTTGCGGCCTTTGGTTAGGGGTTGGTTTCTTGAATGCTCGGCACACCACCCATCCTTCTTCCTGCATGCACTCACCGAGTTAATTACTTAGATGCCATATATGCATTATTTGTAGACTAACTAATGGATAAATGAACACTACATTTAAACCTCGTTCTCTCGTTCATGAATCATGACTTTTGATAGTTGGGTTTTTTTTAATTAGCACCAGATCGTAACGTTTTAATTGATTAATTTATCAATGGAGAATTCTTTGAAGATAAAAAAAAAAAGATTACCTGGGGTGGTCCATGTTCGGAGGTTTGGAGCCGATACTCATGCATGATCCAATCAGATTTCCTTCCATTGGGAGCACGGCCATTGTAGAAGACCAGGGTCTTCCTCATCCCTATTATCCTATTCTTGGATAGGACAGCCTTATCCCTTCCTGTTGCCTTCCAAAATCCGGCAGCAGTCGCTCTGTTTGTCCGTGTCCCGGTCGGATACTTCCTGTCCTTGTGGTTGAAGAAGTACCACTCACTTTGCTCGTAGTATCCTACCTTACATCTCTCTGTAAAATAATCCAACCAAGCACAACTTAATTATTTCCATCCTAAAATTAATTAACACATTTAGTATTTAATTAATTAATATTTCAACATATATCTATATTGTATAATAATAGCATAAACTTAAGGTCCAATATCACCTTAATTTTCTTAGCTGGCCACTATATATATAGGTCAACTTGATGATCAATTATCATTAATTAGGTCCATCCCTATATCACCATTTTGTCTCCTAGCAAGCTATAGTTTCTTTCCTCGTTGGTTTATTTTTTGATAATTCAAAATTTATCTCAGAGATAACACATAAAAGTACGATAAACGTAATATAGACCATAGTTCGTCGTTGATCGATTAGTGGCGCCTTTTAAAGTTGAAATTAATTAATGTTGCATGCAAGAAAGTCCTAATAGAGGATGATTGTGTTCCTGGACCAATATTGTAGAAAAAAAAGAGTGGAAAATTGAAACTTATTTATTATATAGTACAAACTAATGCGATAAATTAAAATATTTTATAGGAATTTGACTTTAAATATTGGCACATGCATGTAGAAACACACATATGACATATATACATACCTTGGATGTCCCATGGCTCCATCTTGTAGAGATCAATGTCGACAATAGCATCAAGGTCAATCTTGAGGGAATGGGTTTTTCTCTTGAGGTAATAACCCACAAGTTCTTCCTCCGTCGGGTGAAATCTAAAGCCTGGTGGGACACTCGATTCCATCTGATCATCCATTAATTAATCTTCACAATTAAATAATTAATCTCGATCTCCTGTGTTAATTAGTGTAATTACTAGTTAGTTAATGATGTAAAAATTAAACACCGTACTAGTATTGATATACTGATATTTTATTCGTGCATGTCACGTCGATCTCATTAATTATGAGATCCAAACTCGAATTCGAATTCTCAATCCTCGTGCAAATTATTAATCTTACCTTAAAACTAACATCAAAGGAAGATTTGAATAAGACATGCATGAGATTATAACAATATTGAGTAATAATGAATAATAATGGCCCCTCCTTGCGATGAGAAGCCAAAGGTTGAATATTGAGTAGTATATGCTCTAAGAAATTGCACAGATGCACATTGCTTGCCCTAGCTTACTACTATTTAATATGGTATATCAATTAATTAACATATAAACACGCAATCATGAAAATGTATCTCATCAATTAATTAACATCAAGGGAAAATTAAGATGCATGGGCCCCAGAAATGGTCCTGCATGCGTGTGTGTTTGATCAGCAATGTTAGTGTAACACATGGTGATGTGAGAAATGGCAGACAATATTAACAGTGGAACCCACTAGACAAATTTTATTCGTAAATTTTATCACTTATGTGAATACAACATAAGATACGATTAGATAATCTCGTAAACTTTAATTGTCATATTAATTAATCAATGGGAGCATGAAGTAAGTTAATTAAGGAAAGTAGTAGTATGTTGAATGTTGAACACATTAGGTTTGGCCGAAAAGATTGACCATATAATATAGTTTGAAGCTAGCTAGCCCACAACACACAGCACATTTAGAAAGCATGCTATAATTATACCATGTGTACAGTTTTCTTTGAGTGCAGTGCACTGCAGTCCTCTCCTCCTCTATCTGTTTCTGTTGGTGTTGGTGGAGAATATACGTTTTCACACCAACACCAACCCCAACCCCAACCCGCCGTGCTATATAGCTACTGTCTTACTTAATTATAATTTATTTCATCCCAAGAAAAGAAAAGAAAAAAAAGAGGAGGAGGAAATTCCACAATCAACAAGAAATTGCCTAGCTATTAATTAAAAAAAGGGGATCCATGTAATTAATTAGCTTCAATTAAGGGACCTTAAATTTAATTAAGACATTTCTTCAATATTATATAGATAAACAGTACTCCTACTGATCATCAAGGTGATGGCCGGATTTATGGTGTATGCCAAAAAAGCAAGATCCTTACCGAAATATACACTGCATTTCTCCTTAATTAAATCATATGTATATAAATATCCAAAAAATGAAAACATTACCAAAACCATGAATGAGCACTCTGGATTGTATATGGAATGGATCAATACTAAATATGTACCGAAGTTCTTGTAAAATATACACACAGACACGCACGCACACATGCACATACACTAATATACGATATGAATATATGCCAGAACTTAAACAGTAAATATAATGTGAAATGAATGGGCTAGAATAATTAATATACTCACAGGAATATATGTATATAGAGAAAGGAAGAGAATTAAATGATGCTGCCTAGCTTGTTCTTGCAGTAGTGCTCCACAGAAATATAAAAGAGATGGAGAGGATGAAATTAAGAAGAGGATGGAATTTTGGAGAGGGATGTAGTGTTGCTTATCTAAAAGGGTGATCACCGATCGATATATATATTTGGTGAAGAAAAGAAAGAGGCTTTTGGCCACCGATCGATATATATCTATAAAGAAAAAGTGTTGTATTTGTTGTATGGATGTACGTATAGCAGCTGCTCGATGGTCTAATTGTCTGATCAGAAACAAAAAACAAGGCTGAAATATATTTATGTCTTGTGTGTGTTCATGTTTATATATATATATATATATATATAGAAGAAGGTATGGTATTGATTGCGCGTGGGGTTGGGGTGGCACATGACATGAGATTGACAGATGAAAACCTCTTCCCTCTCTCTCTCTTGCAAGTTTTTGTTTGGACGGCGTGGCACCAAATTTTCACGCCACACCACC
>NBIL01143320.1:0-15338 GCA_002752925.1 Viola pubescens var. scabriuscula
CTCGGAATCTTAGATTCCCAAGTCACTTTCCTCCATGATTCCGCCAACCAAACGCTACCTATATCTTTTTGTGCGTGAGAAGTTAAGTGCGACTTTATAAATATACTTATGGTGTGACTACATGAATCGTTGAATAGGTTATCTAGTGCAATGAATTTGAAGTCTTGAAATGTTTTGGTTATAAAATAATATTACAGGATGAGAATTTTGCGCATCGATTAGTTCTTGCGGTAACTAGCTAGCTAGTCCTTTAACTTGCTTAAGCTTAAGAGAATGATACCAAAAGATAACTTAAGAACTTAAAAGGAAAAGCACACAAGATGACTTGGGAGAATGCTTTATAATTGCCGGAGAATGTTACCAAAAGATAAGTTAAGAACTTAAGAGGAAAAGCACACAAGATGACTTGGGAGAATGCTTTATAATTGCAGCAATGTTTGAATACAAATCCTTAGCTGAAATATACTAATGAATGACTATCTCATATATATAAGTTCATTATTTTAATGAACGGCTAAGATCTAATTGATCTAACAGTGGAGATTAATCATTCTAGAACCCTTCTAGAAGATCCACATTCTAGACCCTCTTTAGAACCTTCCCGGAAGTCTCTCCACACTTCTCCGCAATGTGCTAGACTCTTCGTGAAGCTTACGGATCCTTTAAGTCCCTTCAAGACACTTGAGCCCGCGTGTGCATGTCTTGATTGTCCATCCCATAAGTCCGTCCATGAGCTGGCCACGTTAACCTCTTTCGTAGCACATCTCGTGCTTCATCCTTTCTTCTTGTTCCTTGGTCCATGTCTCTGAGCCATCTGCGCCTGCTCTCAGCACGTTGGTGTGCCCTTTTTGCATGGGGCGTGACATCCTCCCCCACCTATTTCGGCAATGTCCCCATCGTCGTGGCCCACTCCCATTGTACCTTGGTAACAATGTTATTAGAACCGGATCGGACCAATCGGTCCGACCGGTGAATAAGTCACCCGATCATCAGTTTGGGGTTTGACTATATGGACCGGAAATGTAGTTGGATCGGAAAAAATCGGTTGACTCGATCGGTTTTTTCAAACCTGACGAACTGACCGGTACATAATTTTGTTGACGTCGTTTTATACAAAATGATGTCATTTTACATCGTTTTGTGACTCTTTAGAGAATCAATGCTTTTAATACTTGATCTACTTGATAATTTTGATATATTATTTTGATATAAAGTTATTATATTAAAGAAAAACCTAATAAAATTAAGTATACATATATATTTTTTGAAAAACCAACCGGTTCAATGACCAACACCATCACAACCTTGGTTAGAGTTGTTTGCTGACTCATTATTCGCTCCTCTTCGCGCCCAACATGGTCTCCAACAATGCTCACCCTTGAGTCGTTGTGCTCTGCTATCACTTGTCACGGAGCTATTACCCTCTCCCCAAAAGACATGCCTAATGGGGTGTGCATCGCCACCATAGATAAGCTTCCCAAGAGTTCCTTACCTTTCCAATATGGTAGAAATGCACCTCACACCCTTGGAGCGTGACATTCTCCTCCACTCGATCCAGCAACGCCCTTATTGTCGTCGGCTACCCTACCTATCCGTAGTTCATCGAGGCACTTGACGTGAGTCAGAGTCGGTAAGGTTGGCTCTGCTACCACTTATCACGAGATGAGAATTTTGTGCAATGATTGACCCGTGCGATACCTAGCTAGCTTGCCTTTTAACTTGTTAAGTCAGCCTAACCACCAAAGTTACAAACTTCAAGAGAATATTAGCACAAGATAACTTAAGAACTTAGAAAGGAAAGCACACAAGATGGCTCGGGAGAAAAATGCTCTACAATTGCACCAATGCTTGTTGAATGTACAACTGAATGGCTACCCCTATATATACAAGTTCACCTCCCTAATGGCCAGCTAAGATCTAATTGATCCAACAGTGAAGAATAATCCTTCTAGAACTCTTCTAGAAGTTCCACCCTCTAGACCCTCTTTAGAACCTTTATGAAAGTCTCTCCACACTTCTCCGCAATGTGGTAGACTCTTTGTGAAGCTTAAGGATCCTTCAAGTCTCTTCAAAATACTTGAGCCGCATGTGCATGTTTTGGCCGTCCATTCTATGAGTTCATCCACGAGCTGGCCGTGTTAACCTATATCGTCGCACATGTCTTGTGCCTCATGCTTTCTTTTTGTTCCTTAGCCCATGTCTTTGAACCATCTGTGTGCGCATTCGGCACATTGGTGCTCCCTTTTTGCGCGGGGGGTGACAATAAAATCTTTTAAGTATAATCGATTTTGTTGATCAAAAATGAATTTTTAAAGGGAGTCCAAATCCTAAAATGCAATTTGGACTCTTGTTGTTTTAGTGAAGTGAGTTAAAAGACCGGTCGTAGGGGGAGATAGATACTCCATCATCAATTCATTCATCGATCTCTTGATGAGTGGCTTGTGCTGTGCCCCTATTATACTTCAACAATCGACAAGATCAGCATCCATGTGCTCCTTTTTTTTGTTAATGGCTCCCACATACTTTATTCCAATGGCCACAAATATCTCCCTTCTCTAGTACTACCTCTCTCTCTCTTCCCTTCTCTCTCTTCCAATGCTTTCTTCAACACAAGCTCAATCCTTCCATGATTTTTTGTCTATAGATCAAGGGTAAAGTTCTGCTGCACCTACATAGTATTATTCTACTAATTTTCTTCAGTGGGGTCATTACATTTTGATGGAAAATACATTAAAAAAATAATCTTTTTAGTTAGTTTTTTTTTTAGTTCACATCTTCTGTTCCCCTTTCTGGGGAGATTCTTCTCTTCCCCATGAGAGGTTGAAAAAGCACGAATCTTTTGGGCATTGTTGTAGCTTTGTTTTGTGTCTTGTTTCACTGTTTCTTTCCAGTTCTCATGTTGGGTTCTTGTAATTTTACCATAAATGTTGCTTGGAAACCATAAATTTCTCAGCTTTGAACTCAGAGCATGTTTTGTTTACCCTCCTGTGGCGTTGTCAGTTTATATCCACTTAAAGTGTGTGAAAATACCTCGTCAATGCTTTCCCTTTTTGAGATTTGGTGTGTGATTTGAAGGAGCTTTTGGGTGAAGATATATAGAGGTTAGACGCTTTCGTTTTAAGAACATGGAATCTAGTAGTGGATATTACTCTACTGATGAGTTCAGATTGGATGCGAAATGGCTGATTGATCCAAATCATCTTTTTGTTGGGCCAAGGATTGGGGAAGGAGCTCATGCCAAGGTCTATGAGGGAAAGTAAGTCTCCAATTGTTTAAGATCATGAGATTGTTTTTCTGTAATTATGTAGCTTGTTGAAGTGCAGAGCAACATCTTGACCTCATGGCAGCTGCATTCTCTTGTAGTTGTTAATTTGGATTTTCGTAACTCTTATGGACTATTTTGTGTATGAACTCGTACCATTTGTCTCACTGAACTTTGTCGTGTTCGTTCAGATATAAGAACCAGACTGTTGCCATTAAAATTGTGCACAAGGGAGAAACTCCGGAGGAGATGGAGAAGAGGGAAGGTCGATTTGCTCGAGAAGTTGCTATGTTATCCAGGGTCAAACATAAGAACTTAGTTAAGGTAAGAGCTTTGATGTATTTGGGTAGTTTTTGCTTGCCATAAAGGTCCTGTGAGTTCTAAAAGATCCTTGTGCTATAATGATATAACAGTACATGACAAATTGTTTTGGGATATTAGTGAATGGCGATAACTTTGCTGTCAACAGTTTATTGGTGCATGCAAGGAGCCTGTAATGGTGATAGTTACTGAGCTTTTATCGGGAGGGACATTGCGTAAATACTTGCTGAATATTCGACCAAGGTGTTTGGACATGAGGGTTGGAATTGGTTTTGCACTGGACATTGCTCGTGCTATGGAACGCTTGCACTCACACGGAATCATACACCGTGATCTAAAACCAGGTAAGCTTTGAAGTTTATCTCCATATCACTTCTACAGCTTTCTGAGACATGATAATGTGGGAGAAGGTTTAAATGTAGGACATTCCTTATATGGGGAAGGCACATATTCTTGCATAGATGATCTCTGATATCAATATCTTACACTGGTTATGTTAAGTGTAACTGTTTTAGTCAACTGAATCCTTTTGGGTCACACTATTAGCAAACTAGTATGAGTTCTAATAAGTTATTGGTTGGGTGATGATTTTCATTTTTGATGAATAAAATGTTGAATTTCATGATTGGATACTTAGTGGGTTACAAAACCCTTTGTCACCCTCTTGGCAGGCCTAATGAAAGGTCTATGATAGGATACTAATGGATCCTCATGGACACATTCGTTCAATGCCTTCATGCATTTCTCTGTGCCACCCAGCTTGTTAATGTCATTGTACATGTCGGTGGGGACTTGGTATTTTCACCCTTAGAGGCTTTTGTATTAGCCAAAATACATGATGACAGACAAAGGGAGTGTCGCCAAATTATACATTTTTCTTGTTATGGAGTGCACACACCAGCATTCACATGGGGAGGAAGATTAGTTTTGGGTTCCTATTATCATTATTTAACTTTTGAACATTTACATTTACATTGTGATTCAGGAGGTTTTGATACAAAAGTTTTGGACTTCTTTATTTTGCAGAAAACTTGCTTCTTACTGCAGACCAGAAAACTATCAAACTTGCAGATTTTGGCCTGGCAAGAGAAGAGACATTAACAGAGATGATGACTGCTGAAACAGGAACATATCGTTGGATGGCTCCCGAGGTATCTCAATCAGCACAGTGTAATTTTATTTCATTTAACTTTCCGTCAATGACCATTGTTTACATTTAGCACTTCCATGGCTATCTGGTGGCAGTTATACAGCACTGTGACATTGAGGCAGGGTGAGAAGAAGCATTACAACCACAAAGTTGATGCTTATAGTTTTGCGATTGTGTTGTGGGAGCTCTTACATAACAGGTTGCCATTTGAAGGCATGTCAAATCTCCAGGCAGCATATGCAGCAGCATTTAAAGTAACTTTTTCGACTTGTTTCGTTTGATATTTTGCCAACTGCCGAGTAGTATTTTTTTCTGAATTCTTTAATGGAGCTCATAATTTGACTCAGTTTTTTGCTGTTCCAGAATGCAAGGCCTAGTGCTGAAGACCTTCCAGAGGACTTGGCTGTCATTCTTACTTCATGCTGGCACGAGGACCCAGCTGCTCGGCCTAATTTCAGCCAAATAATACATATGCTCCTCAATTATCTTTCAACCTTTGCTCCTCCTGAAGCAGCTATTCCTCCAAGAATTTTCACCTCCGAGAATACCATCTTGCCACCAGAATCTCCAGGTACAAGCTCATTGATGAAACTGCGTGATGGCTGTGGGGAAACTCCCAAAGCAAAGATGGATAACAAACCGAAGAGTTTGTTTTTCTGCTTCAACAAATGTTATTAACCGTTAACTGGATCTAGACAATATCTTAGGTCACTCCTTCGATAGGGATTAGACTTTCTAGTCTTGAAGCACTAGTTTTTGGCTATTGTGCAAATTTAGAATCAATAATTTCACGTTTTGATGGTCCTATCAATACAGTAGAATCGCTGCATTGATCTCTTTCTGGTGGAGAAAACTAATGAGATAGAGCAATGTGATGCCGTTGCTAAAAATGTGAAAATCATGCCAGTTTCTGGTATCTTCTTAGTAAATGGAAGAAGTTATAATCTCAAGGTTCTATGTTCGGAATTAACATACGAGTCTCGAGTTGTAAAATGTAAATCACATCCAATTTCCGCTATGAAAGTGAAAGGAAGAATCTTGCACTATCCATGTTCATTGATATATCTTTGTTGGTAAGTTTGTCTTTGTTGATGAGTAATCATAGCCACAAGGACATTTTCTGTGTGTTGTTAACAGAATGCACCATAAGGTTCTGTTTTCACTAATATGTGTCCTCTTATGCTATGGCCATCCATTTATTGGATTCGAAGGTTGTGAAAGTAAAACTTTTTTGATGGAAAACCAGAAAATTTTGGAAAGATTTTGTTCATTCAGCACCCAGATTCTCCTCACGAAGCGCATTTTCATCCTCTACTATTTTCTTAGCATCCGATTCTTCTTCCTACAAAGTGGTTGTCAGTGTTTTACTGTTTGACAAAAGATAAGAATTAGATTCACCTTTTGTATTGTCGTCTTTACAAAGAACAAAGTTGCAAAAGAATCAGGTGATTACTGTAAGAGGCGAGAGTGCCAAACCAATCATAACCAACCAAGTGTTTGTAGTTGGTCTATAAATTTGAAGCAACACTTGACAGAGATTACTGTAAACAGACCAAAACCATCAGCGAAAATGTCTGCAGGCTCTGCCTATCGAGCTAGGCAGCAGAATGGCTGCAACACCGACAGAGCCAAAGATTACCATACTCACCTTTCCATGTTATCAAGGATGACAAGTACTCACCCTGACATGCCCCAATACCCTAATGTGCACAAGGCTTTCTTGAACAACAAGGTAGTCGTTGAAGAAGAAGAGGAAGAGGAAGAAGAAGACGAAGTTGCCGTTTACTTGAATGAAAGTAGGAGCAAGAAACCTACAAAGAAAGCTGCAACGACCAAGTGCAGAGAAATCATCGAACAAGATTGGCATGAGAGCTTTGAAGTGTTTGAAGAAAATTTTGATGTTAAAGCTGAGGAGTTCATCCAGCAGAAGCGCAAAGGGTTGGAGCTTTGCAAATGGAGGACCTTCAAGAATTAGCAGTATAGTCTATAGCTGCCAAGTGTTGTTCATCAACACAGCCATCTAAATAAGAAAAAGGCCAGCCTTTCTTGTATTGGCAGAACTTCTGTCTAAGATTGTATATATTGCTACAAATTATATATTGTATTTTGGATTTGAATAAGAATATAAAATAAGAGAAATGAAAGTAAACTCACTCTTCTCAATTACTATTATCTTTTTGCCCAATGAGCGAGTTGAAAACTATTATACGGGCTCAAATACCCTTCTCAAATGTCAAACATTTTTCAGCACAAATGGGATAAATTTGTGAAACATTGTAGCAAGCTATAAGAACCAGGAGTGTATTGTATATGAATGAAGATTAGGTATCAAAATTGAGAGTTAATTTAAGAACATGAATCTAATCACTGAATCTCTTAGAAGAAGAAACCAAATTAAGCAAATTTCTAAGACTGCTCTTACTCTCCCTCTTCTTCCTATAGACCCTGCTCCCATCAAACGGGTCATCATCCGAAAGAAGCCCTCCTCTTTCCAATCTTCTGGCCACCGACACTAACTCGTAAGAATCGAGGAGAGATTGGTTGAAATCCCATTTCTTACTCTCTGCTGCTCCTCCACCTTGTCCAACCTTAGCCGATGCTTTGTTCATGGCTTCGAGCTTGAACCGAGAAGGCCTGCTCATGAAATTCAAACGACGGGTGTCGCATTCGTTGGCGGTGGGCGTAGAACTGCCGGAGACAAAGTGGCCGTGCCACGCCTGCGCTACAGCTCTCAGGATTTCAAGTTCCTGCTCTTTATTTTTGTTATTGCCATATTCTTCTTTGTCGCCACGATGATTTGGCGATGACAGGGTCTTCTTAGTGGTGAACTTTTTCATGAGGTAGACTGCTCAAGAACAGAGGAGGAGGAGGAGGAGGTAGAGGAAGAAGAAGAAGGAGAATGGCCATGTTATTATCTTGGTTGAAGTGGAGCCTCACAATTGAATTGACGCCCAACAAAAAAAATTAAATTTGAGAGATAAAGCTCTGCTTTTTGTTACATGTTTGCTGTCTTTTTGCTACTACGGGTCGTTCTCTTCTTTGGTTGACAAAGATATGCGCTCTGTGTTTTGTTCTTGTGCTAAAACAATTGTCTATTCTCAACTCATAAATTCTCCACAAAAAAATCTGAACTCATATAATATAATTTCGAGACTTGAAAAATGAAAAAAAAAAATTAATGGAGTAGTCACCCCTTCAATATGGGTTGGACAAATATGATTAATTTTTTAGTCGAAAGAGGCACGAAGAACACCCAAGAAGACTAATTTTTTACTTATTTTTTATGGAAATTCATAAATGTTATTTCACATAAACTAGTATCAAACTTGCGCTTATAGAAGGACTCTGAATCCAGTAGCCCAAGTTTAAATTTCAGTAAAACTTCTATCTTCCTTATAGAAATGAGGTTAAAAATCTCAATATTTAAAAATAATAATAAAAGATGTGAATTATGATTATCATTAAATTAAATCACTGATGGTAAACTAGTGGTACGTACAAAATCTCACCTTAATTGAAAAAATATTCTCATTTAGGTCGCTCTTGTATTCTTAATTCTTACATATGATACTTACTGTTGCAAGGGATCATTTCTATCTATACTCCTTTTGCTTTTAATGATGATTGCGCACTAATTTTGATGAATATTTATATCTATTTGTGTATTTTTAGATAGAGATACTCCTAATTAAGTGACATTTCTTTATTTTTATGCAAAATTGAGGATTCAAAGGAAATTGAGAAGAAAGTTGCTGAAACACTGGTTTTGCTGAAGGAATGCTTACTCGTGCCGTAGAAGGAATTCTAGAGTTCAAGGCCTTAGTCCAGGCCTAGAAGAACGAAGCCAGTGGAGAATCTGGAAAAAGGACAAAACCTAGCGTTTTGAGGAGGATCAAGGAAAGTGCGTTTTGGGTCTTTACAAACCTCTGCATATGATCAAACATGGATGAGAGAGATCCTCTAAGGGATTTGGATCAGAACAATTTACAATTTTAAATTTTAGGAGATAATTAAGGGGAAAAATATTATTTAATCGTTAATTATGTTTAATTCTAGCTAAATTTCCCTTTCCTAGTGAAGACAATAAATATTTATGATTCAGTTTAATTGTGAAATCTAAATATTTTATATAGTTTTTGCATTTGTGTTCATCCATTCATTGATTTAATGTCAATATTAATCATCAAACAACTAGATCGATCTCAAATCAAGGCTCATTGAGATTGAAGTGAATGATAGTGTGTATTTTATGCGTGTTTTTCCTTCTCTCTTAGTCCAATTTTGATCATGATACTGCTGATTTGCCCATGTTTCTATTCCTTTTGCAGATCTGGGCTTGGAGAAGGAAATTCGCAGAAGTATACGCTTTTCAGACAGTTTTGCCGAGTGCTGAGCGTCGAGCCTTGCAGCTGATAGTCCGCAGATCGCAGGTGGAAGCTGAAGATCTAGACGCAGAAAAGGAAATTCTCGAAGAGGAAATCCAGCAGATCCTATCTTTCATTCCCGCGATCCTCCAGCTCAGCGGAAGATTTATTTCCATCTTTTATAGTTCTACTAAACTTAGAATTTCCTTTTTAGTATTTTCATATAAAAACTTTAGTATTAGGGTTTTTAGAACTCTCTCTGAATTCCGGTTCCGTTAGACTTTCTTTCGGATTTTCTCCATACTTCTGCTTCCGGCGCTCTTGTGCTGTTTTGTATCCTGAGTCTTAGCTCCGGCCGGTATCAATTTGATATTATTTTATATTCTATTATACTTCTTCTTATGCTATTTAATTATTTTGATTGTTCTGTTTTCATTATGAGTGGCTAAATTCCTTCTTCTTAGTAAAAGTTATTCGAAGGTTGCTTAGGTTAGTTGAGAGGTCTAATTGAGTTTAATAAACCCCGTATTTGTATTTGTTTGTTTGTCGATTTACTGTTAATTTATTTAGGAACGATTAGTGGTTTGGCCAACTAATAATTGAATCTAAATAATTACCGTTATCTGCGCTGTAATAACTAACGTGAGGTTGCGTAGTAAGGTAGACAACTAGCTCAGAGTCATGACGTCAAACTGGTCCAATCTTACTAGGATAAACAATCAACTAGGGTAGTGCCTCGAGCGTACTGTGTGTCTCACCTTAGGTGTGTCTTTCCTCATCTTCATGGGCAAGCTGAGTATTGTCTCCATAAGCGTACCTTGGAGGACGGCGGTTTGTCAAGGTCACTCCATGAGTGTATCTTGGAGTGACTTTTCTTATGATGGGAAGCAGGGGACCTAAGCGGACCTGGTCCCTATAGCACACCTACGAACTAGGGGTAGAATACCTTTGCACCAATGACCAACTAACCGAGACGCAACCAGAGATAGACCTTTACTAGGAACCTTTTCCCCGTTGATTTTATTCTCTGATTTATTCTATTTTTATTTTGTTTTATTTATGTTCAATTAGTTATTAATTCAACAACCTCTCAAAGCACCCCTTTTGGTTACTATTTCAATTTGGTATTTCCTGTCATACACAAAATTGAGCGTCATGCCCTTGGTCCCTGAGTTCGACCCTGTTACCACTTTACGCAATTTATTTGTGCATCAGGCAATATGATTTATTATTATTTTCTACGGCTTCGACAACCGGTCAAATTTTGGCGTCGTTGCCGAGGACTAATGGTAATGATTTCTTTCTTTTGTTTGTATGACCAGGAGATCTACACCGAATCTTATACCACTCGATCTCGAGCTCACCAGGACAGAAAGAGGACTTAGAAGATAGTTTAGGAACTCATCCTCAATCAACGGAGAAGTTTCTGCCCTAGTCATCGAAAGAGCCCTCCCTAACCTAGACAATTTCAACCCCCTTTTCCACCAAGATCTTGACGCTGAAGGCTTCATCCCCCCCGAAATTCCCAACATGGATGAACCAGCAGGAGAGCAGAATAATAAGACAATTGAGGATCTTAATGCTGCTCCCGAGTCAACCAGCAGTTGTATTGTTTGGCCTGCTGTCCAACACGATTGGATAATTAAATCTGCTGTACTGCACCACCTTCCTACATTCCATGGAGTCCCTAAGGAGAGCCCGCATCGACACCTTCAGCATCTACACTCCATCTGCGAGGCCGTGAAGCCAGTCAATGTAGACATCAACCATGCCAAATTACAAGCGTTCTTATTGTCCCTCGCGGGCGAAGCTAAGGACTGGTTCTATGACCTCGCTTCCCAATTCATCACCTCATGGGCAGAGATGTCCAAGGCTTTCACTGACAAGTACTATACAGTCTCTATGGCTAGCGTAACCCACAAGCAGTTGGTATCTATTGTCCAGAAGGATGACGAGAATCTCTCCTAGTACTAGGAGCACTTCAAGAAGATTCAGACTTTGTGCCCTTCGCACAATCTCGCCGACCACAGGCTTATCCAGTATTTCTATGAAGGGTTAAAATCGACTGACAAGGCCTTGCTGGACGCTGCTGGAAGAGGTTCCCTTTGTGCTCTTACACCAGCTGCTGCCAAAGCTACCATTGAAATTATGGCGAAAAATATCGCACCTTCAGAAAGAGCCGTAACTACCCAAGACGTGGGTGTTGCCGCCATAGAAAATCAGCTCACCACCATCACCGGTATGATCCAGAATATGGCAGCAGGACAGCCTGTCCAGATCAAGGCCTACCAAATTTGCAATTTCACTGATCACCCTACAGATGCTTGCCCCCACATTCCTGATGAGATCTAAGTTAATATCGTCGGCAACTACAACGAAGCTCCTATGAAATTTAAACCATACAACCAGAATTACAATCAAGGGTGGTGACATCCTAATTTCAGTTGGGCAAAAATCTGCAACAATCAGGACCTAGTCAGCCAGCGCAGCAGAGCCAATTTTCAAACCAGATGCAACCACCGTTCAATTTATAGAATTTCAAACCTCGGTCGAGCTACCCCAACAACCAGCAATATCAATACTAGGCCCCCTAGGGTTAGGCAACTCCATCACCGCAAGGTGACGAGGTAAGTAAGTTTGGTAGTATTCTTATGGATTTGCAAAAACAAATGAGTCTTATGAATGTAGAAATGAAGGAGCTAAAGAATCGAGGATGACTGCCACCAGAACCCAATCCGAAGCATGACGCTTGTGCTATGTCACTCCACAGTGGCACTAAAATACCCTCACGTGTCCATCCACAGCAAGGCCTTGACGCTGAGCTACCAGAAATTGGACCTAACCAGCAAGACCTTGACGCTGGAACAGAATAGGAGACGCGAGTTCACATTCCAAAGAGCCTTCTAAAGAAAACCCACATCGTCCAAGCACACTAGCGTAAAAAGAAGGAGGACAAAGACCCTGAATTTACATTAGAGTATATTAGTAAGATTCTAGAACTTCCTTTTCCCCAACGGTTGGTTAAAACCAAGAAGGACAAGGAGGATCAGGAAATTTTTTATATGGTTAGTAAAGTCCAGGTTAACATTCCTCTATTGCAGGCAATCAAGAACGTCCCTCRCTATGCTAAATTCTTGAAATCTTTATGCACTAACAAATGTAAAATGTTAGGTATGGAAAAGATTAGCCTCGATGTCAATGTCTCTGCGGTGATTCAACGGAAGCTACCACCTAAATGCAAAG
The DNA here is from genome assembly GCA_002752925.1 of Viola pubescens var. scabriuscula. NCBI lineage: Eukaryota > Viridiplantae > Streptophyta > Magnoliopsida > Malpighiales > Violaceae > Viola > Viola pubescens. The sequence goes on from NBIL01143320.1 coordinate 12,341, forward strand.
ACCAGGGTATGTTCTCTATCTCGTGTAAAATTGAAAATATCAAAATCGGGAAAGTTATTTGTGATTCAAGTGCTGATATCAGAGTAGTCTAGGCCTTGGACCCCTAAAAAACACCCGGGTTGTCATTTAGTTGGCTGACCGCTCTGTCATCTACCTCAAGGGTGTTATAGAAGACGTTTTAGTACAGGTTGGCAGATTTATATACCCAGCAAACTTCTACGTGATAGACATGGAGGATGAACAGTTTGTCAAGGCCTCGGACATGCTTCTCTAGCGACATTTCCTCAGGACAATGAGAGCTAAGATCGATGTCCACGACGCCAAGATATTGCTGGAATTCGATGGCAAAATCATTACATTCAGCATGCTAGACACCATGAGATTTCCAACTGAGTTTTCTAGCATGAACTTTATTGATATCATCGATCCTATTGTTGAGAACATTTATGCACTAACCACTGATGACCCTGTGCAGCTTGCCCTTAATAGCAATATCACACCTACGACACTAGGTGACATGGAACTAGCACACATGATTCCCCCGGAATTGCACGAAGTTGTAGCCGCATTGGAGGAGCATTCCATTATTCTTTCTCCTTCTGAACCCTCTCCTCTTCCCACTGATCATGATAAACTCCCCCCTTCCATTATGCAGGCACCCAATCTAGAGTTGAAGGCCTTGCCCTCGCACCTCAAGTATGCCTATCTTGGCGAAGTTGACACCCTTCCAGTGATCATCTCCAACAAGCTCGACTCTTCCGAAGAACAGGAGCTAATTTCCATGTTAAAAGAATTTAGACGAGCCATTGGGTGGACCATCGCCGACATCAAGGGACTAGCGCCAACCCTGTGCACTCATTGCATCCATCTGGAAGATGCCAGCAAATCTGTCTGTCAGCCCCAGCGTCGTTTGAATCCACCTATGATGGAGGTGGTAAAGAAGGAGATACTGAAGTTGTTAGATGCTGGCGTCATCTACCCCATTTCCGACAGCACTTGGGTGAGCCCCATCTAGGTCGTGCTGAAGAAAACTGGTATCACCATCACCACCGGCCAGAGTGGTGAATTGATTCCCACAAGGATCCAAAATAGTTGGCGTGTTTGTATTTACTATCGCAGGTTGAATGTCGCCACCAGTAAGGACCACTTCCCCCTCCCTTTCATTGACCAGATGCTAGAGAGTCTCACGGGCAAGACCCTATTGCTGTTTGGATGGATACTCCAGTTTCCACCAGAATCTAGTAGCACTCGAGGACCAGGAGAAGACCACCTTCACTTGGCCATTTGGCACATTTGCCGACAGAAGGATGCCATTCGGTCTTTGCAATGCACCCGCCACTTTTCAGCGCTGCATGGTCAGCATCTCCTCCAAACTTGTGGAAAATGACATCAAGGTCTTTATGGATGACTTCACTGTTTACGGTAGTTCTTTCCATGAATGTCTCGATAATTTGAAGAAAGTTTTACAGCGTTGCGTGGATACTAACCTTGTTCTGAATTTTGAGAAGTGCCACTTTATGGTCGACCGAGGCCTCATCTTAGGCCACATCATCTCCCGTAAAGGTGTTGAGGTCGACAAGGCAAAAATTGAGGTTATTGAGTCTTTACCTTACCCCACTTGTGTGCGCGAGGTGCACTCTTTTCTTGGTCACGTAGGTTTCTACAGACGGTTTATCGAGGACTTATGTGCCGACTCCTATAAAAAGATGTCAACTTCATCTTTAACGCGAGTTGCAAGGCCTTGTTAGACACCATCAAGGCCAAACTCACCTCTGCCCTTATCATTCGAGCACCCGATTGGACTTTCCCTTTCAAGATCATGTGTGACGGTAGTAACACTGCACTCAGAGCTGTTCTAAGCCAGAAGAAGGACAGAGAGACCTACGTGATCTATTATGCCTCGAAGCTGTTGGATGAGACACAACAAAATTACACCACCACTGAAAAATAACTTTTAGCTGTTGTTTTCGCCTTAGATAAATTTCGTCAATATCTCCTTGGCACTAAAGTCACTATTTTTTCTGATCATTTAGCCCTTCGATGCCTCTTGACGAAAGTAGATGCCAATCCCTACCTCATACGATGGATCCTCCTACTCCAAGAGTTCGACATCACCATCAAAGACAAGAAGGGGACTAAAAATCTGGTTGCCGACCACCTTAGCCGACTGCCCCTACAGCAAGACGAAACACCAACGCCCATCCGCGATACCTTGTCGGACGAACACTTGTGTCTTGCCCATGCTGTTCAATTCCTTTGGTTTACCGACATTGTAAATTTTTATGTTGACGTTGTTCTTTCGCTGCAGGTGCCACTGCCCCAAAACGACATCGGATTAGGAAGCAAGCAAAGTACTATGTTTGGGACAAACCATACCTATAGAAGCATTGCTCAGACCAAATCATTAGGCGTTGTGTGACCCTTGACGAAGTACCCTCCATCCTTAAGTTCTGTCATTCCACGATTGAAAGAGGCCACTTCGGAGCCAAAAAGATCGCCTTGAAAGTTCTAGAGGCTAGTTTCTTTTGGCCTTCACTCTTCAAGGATAGCTACATGTATTGTGCAGCTTGCCCTCGCTGTCAGATGACTGGTAATATCCCTGCTCGGAATCAGATGTTCCGCACTAATATTCTTGCTTGTGAGATCTTCGACATATGGAGCATCGACTTCATGGGTCCTTTCTCCAATTCATTTGGTAACGTTTATATTTTACTTGCGGTTGATTATGTTTCCAAGTGGGTCGAGGCCAAGGGGACTAGGACTGACGACTCTAAAATTGTTGTAGATTTCCTCCGCACTAATATTTTTAACAGGTTTGGCACACCAAGAGCACTTATCAACGACTGTGGTACCTGATGTGCTGTCGAAACATGTCAAAAATAGTTACAACTTATCACTTACTACAAAAAAAATTTGAAGACAGTGGTAAGAGATTCGATCCATAGAGAAAGGTGAAGACGTAAACTAGATAAGGCCAAATATAAAAAATAATAATAAA
>NBIL01143329.1:0-10595 GCA_002752925.1 Viola pubescens var. scabriuscula
TATTGAAATATAAACTTATTCCATAATTTAAAAATCAATGTTGGAGTACTAAAGAAGTGCAACTTTGCTATCTTTCCTTCATTTTTATTTATTTTTGTTAAGACCATTCAATATACCATTATTTCGGATTCGAGCCGGCCGGACAGAACCCTAAAGGATGGTACAGTTCTTCCTCACAAGTTTTAATATAACTAGATACCCATGACTCGAACCTAAAATTTCGACTCTACTAGTTTTTTTATATGCGAATGTGAGATTTAAACCTGGGTCCGACTCCCTAATTTTTTCTTTATTATGTTTCTTTTTTCTTTTTTTCTTTTTTGTTTCTTTCAACCCCATTGGTATCTTCTCGTTAGGAATTAGTATGACTTCCTCAATATATATTAGCATTTTGGTTAAAGTAAAATTAGGTAAGTAGCTATCATTCCAAACGATATATGATGATGATGATCCCTTAATTTCCAATTACAACAATTAACAAGGATTCTTTCTTGACTCATGGCATAATTGGTTGGTAGTAGTGGCATGCTAGATTAGTCAATGATCGTATCGTAATATTTATACATCCAAAGAGTTCGGGTTTTTTTTATACCAAATTCTAAAACAAGTTTTAATATATATTTCTTTCCTTTTCTTAAAAAGTCGAAGATGTTTTAAAAACTCCTATCAGTGACTTTATTCATATTAACAAAATTAATTTTAATTTAATGAGTTTATCCAATATTTGTATTTATTTATAAACCTAAAAAAAAAGGTATGATTTGGCTTAACTGATACTCCCTCCATCTTTTAATAAATGTCGTTTTCCTACGGATTCATAATACTTGTTATTTTATCTTTTCCAAAGCATATATTTTATGCAAATGACAAAAAAAAAATTATGCATCAACCCAACTTGATGATGGTGTGGTAATTTGAGTGGAAATTAGAAATAAAAATGAAACAGTGTGGAATAAAATAAAATCAAAGATCATTGTTCTACGGATTCTTACTATTTTAAAACGATGTTTATTAAAAGATAAAGATCATTGTTCTACGAATTCTTACTATTTTAAAACGATGTTTATTAAAAGATAGAGGGGTATTAATTTCAGAGATTATGAATATAAATTTCCAATTGGAAACAATTGCGTGACCGACGCAAAATCTATACCAAGTCAATACGAGTAGTAAAGTTGTTGCAATTAACGTCTCCAAGCTAGAGAGAGTACAATTAATTAATGTACCGCCGCGAGTATTAATAATATACCATTACTTTCTCTTTTTCATTAATATTATTAAATTATTACTCACTGCCGATAAGAAAAATTGGTGAGGAAATTATTACGTGGGTAAAGTTTAAATTCAGCATTCTATTCGATTCCTTACATCAACCACTGAACTACTAATTGTTTATGATTTAGTCTTCATCTTATTAAAGTTAACTTTATAACTTCTAATATTTTCTATTTGTACCTATTTGATCCTATCTTTAACACCAATTCAACTTTCAGGTAAATTCCACATAATTGAATAACATAATTGGCAAACAAATATCATAATTTAGTAGCATTATTTGATCGTAAGAAATACTAATGACTACTCCATTTGTCCCACATTAATTGACGTTCGGACAAATTTTCTAAAATTATGTTTCTTTCTTTTGAAGCCCATTTTTCCAAATCAGATCTCCTTCTGCACTACCAGGGTGACTGTTTCTGTGGCTATAACCACAACCCAGCCTAATCTTCTTTTCCCTTCAATTGAGTCTACTAACACGCAAACTTAGGGTAAGAAGGTAAAAGACACTAATCTCAACATTGGAGAGCCCAAAACATCAGCTAATCGTGAACAAAATTTTTAAATTTTTGACCCAAAACGTTAATTAATTTTGGTCAGGTAGTATAAAATATGAAGAAAATAATTTTAAGAAGGAAAATATGAAGAAAAAAAACTTTTACTTTGAAGTAAAATAGTGTGGAATATTATTTATGGTGCGAATTAAATCACTCGATTATATATAATTTAGTAAAAAAGTGAGTCAAAATTAATGATGAAATCAAATTATATAATTATATAAATAAAGAACATTACAGGTCTAAAATTAACTTTAATAAGATACGGATTAAATCGAAAACAACCCGATATATCGCACGGAAAATTTAAATTGTCTTCTAGGGCGTGTGTGAGACGCCTATTTTGATGGATGATAAAATAAGTAATACAATAATTAAGGAAAAGAAAGAAAAGGTGGGAGACGGTCGTGAGTCGTGAGTCGTGATTCGTGAGTGTATGGGAGAAATAGAAAACTTTTATGGTAGTTTCAATTTATCGTACTGCCAATTTATCATGCTATCAACTTATCGTATCGCGACATGAACGGGTGGCAATGAAAAAGAGAGAAAAGTCTTTTTTATCGTCGAGAAAAAACACTAGATAAATAAGCACACGTCAATTCAATGTGCCGCTAGACAATTTAAAACGTTCTAATCAGATGATGTCGTATTTATCTCCGGAAAAGGAGATGAAAGAGAAATAATTAGGTTGTGGCCTGTGATTGTCTGCGGACATCCCCATCCTAACTACGATGTGACGCACAAACAATTAAATTAATTAATTAATTAAGATTTACTGTAAACAACCGTGTTTGTCTTTTAATTTAAATTTTTTAGATAGCCCCATCCTCAAACTAGACTGCTACTCTTTGACAGCGTCTAGAGTCTAAAAACACTTATAAATTGACAATTGATGTAATGTTTTTGTTATTTTTAATAAAAAAATAGATAACTATGAAAGTCATAGTTTTATTATATTCAAAATATATAAGAGAGAAAATGAGAGAAAAACAATAAGAATTTGAAAATGTAAGGACGGGTGGTTCGATTTAAATAAGAAATTACTTGTTCGGTTTTTAAATAATGAAGATTACGTGAGAATAGAGATACAACTACACTCTTTTTGAACTATTTAAAATCCGACCCAAAAAAAATTAATACCTAAAAGAATATATAACTTATTAAGAGACATGTATAGTCATGAATTTTTTTTAGAATTTCAGTAGGGTTAGTTGATCTCCCTTCGTCCTTGGCTGAGACTATTCTACTTCTTCATATGTTTCATACAAAAATGATTTTTTATTTTTTTTTAAGAGAACAGTTTTTCAAATTAAATCTTTTTTAATACTAATTTAACCAGGCAATTTTTTCATTAACTTTACTAACATAACTCTAATTAATACTCCTAAGGTTTCTCTTTTTACTAACATAAAGTTCACTTCCTTAGTTCGTGTACAAAATGCTAAAACGTTATATTTTATGAAACGGAGTGTGTATTTAATAAATGAATTTGGTGTAGGAAAATACTTAGGAATTAGGATACTAATTATTTTACAAACAAAATTGTACAAATTGATGTGTAAAAATATGATTGGGGTTTATCCCTTTCTAATTAGGTTATATTATTATTTTTATTTAAATAAATAACTACCAAGTGAATGTGGAGATGATGCGTATACTTTTTGTATAAAAGTTTATAATAATGTTTGTATCTCTATCACTACTTATTTAGTGTAATTATAATTAGTTATAACACGATGAATTAAAGATATTTATCAGTTGAGCATGAAGAAAAAAATAGTTCAATTTATTGTCAATGTCTGAATGACATGTATGATTTTATTTAGTGTAATTATAATTAGTTATAACACGATGAATTAGAGATATTTATCAGTTGAGCATGAAGAAAAAAATAGTTCAATTTATTGTCAATCTCTGAATGTTCTTACCAAAACTCATGAGTCTCTCGATAAAATGATATTGTTGATATTTGTCATGAATTTTAATAATGTTTTCAAAAATCTTCATTCTTCATATTTATTTATATTTATCCCACCTATCCTATGTAAAAGACTTTATTTTGCTCACTTTAATAATTTCTCATTCGAACAAAGTACTATATCACTTATCATCAAAATGTATGGTCTTAAAATAACTACGCTGAGACTCGAACTTAAAATTTAAAAGTATTTTTCATCTTTAACCGAGTAGATTAGTTAAGTATGAACAACTAGTCTAAAAGTAAAGTGCTCCAAAATAAAAACGTGTCTTTCGAAAGATGCAGTTCTCGTTCAATGTTTATATTCCTTGGTATATGATGGGTGATTCCATTATTTTTACAATTATTTTATAAAAAAATTGATGTTGTGTCTGATTTACGTGGGTGGAATCTTGTCTTTGGAGACCATTTTTTTCCTTTCCTTTTTCCAAATCACGTACATTTCACGGCTGGAGACTGGTGAGGTCTACTCCTGTACACATTATTAACGTGTTGACTTGACTGGCACGATGAATTATAGTTAATTACTTACTACCTTCGTCCATAAATAACTGCCGTTTTAATTTTAGGCACACATATTAAGGAGTACGTTCGAGAAAAAATAATGGGTAAAATTGTCTCAAACAGTGAATCATACGATCTCTTTAATATACGTGCCCAAATTTAAAACGACATAAGACGGAGGGAGTATGTTTTATTATCACAACCGGAGTAACTATGAAGCAAATACGTGTCGAAAAGTGTGGAGTGAGTGTCTGGGTTTGATACAAGTCATTTTTTTATGTGTTGTGTTTCATAGTGAAATTATATTATCTCGTGCTTTTACCGAAGATTAACCTGCAAGAAAAATATCTTCTTCTTCTTTGGCAAAACGACAATCTTTTATACTTAAATTTGGTGAAAGAAAAGTATGAACATGGATCCAAAGGAATGGATATATTTAGTTAGTTACTTTTTTTTAAAGAATATATATAGGAAATATGAGATTCGAACATGAGTTCAACTCTTTATCGATTCGAACATAGAGTACACTTGTAACATTTGGACATCCCTCGTATATCAAGCATCAATGTACTGGAACTACTAGCATCTAAACAATTTCAACTTCAGAAAAAAATATCTGATAGTTTGTGATCAAAATTACTAGATGTATTTCATTTCGAAGAAGATGAAAATGAGTACCAGTAACGATCGTGGGACTGAATAAGTTCCGGCGTTTGTTTTGTGAAAAAATATATATTTAATAAAATCAATATGAATATTAAATTTGCAACAACTACAATTCTAAAAGTACTCAGTTTTGAATCGCACATTCTGAAAACAACAACCAGAGAATGAACAATCCATCTACGAATACAAAATTCCTTTCATAGGCACTCAAAAGCAAAGCAACAATCAGTGAATTGTTTATGGAACCTAGACAAAAAAATAAAAAAAATAAAAAATAAAAACTTTACTCTGGACTTCTCAAACAGCCACCAGGAAGAAGAAAACTAAATTTATCTGCATTCTCTATCAAATATGCCGGAAGATGAACTGCAGAAGCTGACCGAGGTATTGGTCCCATCTTCTTAATCAACTCCCGAAACGAGTACTCCTCCGGGAGCATATCAAAGAGATCGTCTCCTTTACAAATTAGTTTCTGAATTCTGGAGTAATTTAGAAAATCCCTCTTCCTCACTCTATCTGCATGGCTATAGGCAGTCATCTTAAATACAAAATCTTTAAGCTTCCGAAAGCAAAAGCTACAATGCCATCCAGCATCAGAAAAGATGTAGTCAGCTTGACGTGAATGCCGGTATCTTGTCCCAGGGCCATAGATTTGGATCGTGGCTCGCCAGCTACTGTAATCTACAGGGAACTCGAATGAATACATGTAGTTCCTCATCTCCAGATGCAATACAGGGGGTATCCCGTTGCACCATTGTAGCAGTTTCACGGTGTGTGGGCATGGAATCTCATCTGTGTCTGACATAATGACCAAGTCACCGTTGGAAATCCCTGCACCGCGAAGCAATCTATTCATATATCCCCGCTGCTCTGATTCAAGTACAAAAGGGTCTTCACGTGATCCACGGCTAGCAGTTCGACCAGGAAATACATTATGGACAATCTTTCTCTCTGCAAAGGCGAATCGCGCTCTGTTGGATGCAAAGAAGAGAGGTTTTGGGATCCCTGTGAAAGTAGTGTTTGACTCAAGGATTACAAACTTAGTAACGTATGGATGAAGCTCACGGAGTCGGATCTCCAGAAGATCCAGCTCATTACTGAAAATGATGCCATCAAACACACGGCGAGCTTCTGAGCGTATAGTCCAACCATGGAGGTGGCAAAGATGTTCCATGGAAACATTTTCTGCATAGAAGTGAGGTATGTGCTCGAAAGGAGGGGGAGGTTTGTCCCAAAGTGGGCGGAAAAAATAGGAGATTTTTTGGGCGTGTGAGAAGATTCCAATGAGACTTATGGGCACAAGAATCAGGAGTATAATAAACAGAAATCTGCGAGGTGCCCTTTTGGGAGATAGGCGAAGATGTCGATGTGGGGCCATGGTTTGGTGTATAAAGATCAAGAACTGAAGTTAACCACATGCTAGATCCATGATTCCACAGAGCTCATGGCTCTACTGACTCGATTGCCTGCGTGATGCTCAGAAGTCAAATTCAAAATTGGAAGCATAATGCAAACACAAATATAAAAGAAGCTAAGAGATCCCATCTAAGACCACAAGAGTGGATTTGAATTCTCAATGAATTTAAATTAGAACAAAGACACATGGAAGATCAAAGGACAAGTTCCACACAGAAAAGGAAAAAAATAAATAAACATAAAGGTTATGACATGCATGGCTCTGCAAGGCTGTAACAGAAACAGCTTTCAGCTTAGCTATATTGAACCAGGCGGCTCAAAAAATGAAAATGAGTTACACCTACAACAAACAACTGTGCAAAACAAACAGAACTATAAACTACAAGAACCATGCATAATCTGAAAGTTAAACAAATGAAATGGTTATGATCAACAGATTCCAACCGGGTATACTGATATAGTAGCTGATATAAATCAAATTGAAAGTTTACGCAGTTGGATGTATGATACTCATTGATTTGACTCAAACAATGAAACCTAAGCCACGAGTCTCCTCCAAACCATATAGTGCGTAAGAATAAACTCGTGGAATCATCGAAAGACGAAACCTATTGACACAATAACATTACCACTGTATTTTCCTAATGCTATAAAATACAAATGCCACATCAAAATTGCAACGTGTTCAACATATGAACATTACAATCCTGTCAATGAAGCAGCAGGCCACACAACGCGGACATGGTTAAGCTCGCACTTGCGGGATACAAGATTACCAACAACAACATAGGACAAAAGTACCACAGCAAGAAAAAGCTTTTAGTTGCAGGAGCATACCAGGTCATGAAAATTCAGGTTGAAGATGACTTCTGGAAAGAAGTTTGACCTCGTAAGGAATAGGTTTATTCTTGTACGAGATACCACAAGAAAACCAAGCTGAATGTGTGATTTTTCATGATAACCACAAAATAATCCCTGCCACACAAAAAAAGAGACCCAATTGTGTCATTATCGTACCATGCGCCTAATTAAACCCTAGAAATGTTAAGAGAAACAGGAATTCAATTGGAATTGCAAGTAGAAGTTACAATAGAAATGAATTCATCTGGAAGCTGGAAAACAAATTCAACAACAAAAATGAAAAAAATACGGAAATTAAAGGGGCAAATCAGGAAATCAGTACCGTGTTGACTATGGGAGGAGAAGCTGCTCAGGAAATTGGGTAAATTATATTTGAGAAGAAGACGATTGGAATTGCCGCTACTTGTTGCTAGGAAAATTACTGTTTTTGTCCTTCCACCATTTCTTTTTTTTCAAACTATTTTCAGAGCCAGATTGAGAAAGAGGAAAAAAAAACCATCTTGATACGACGGAGGGAAAGCCGGGAAGCACGTGGAGGGCTCGTTTCTCCGCGGCTGTGGTCCTATGGTTCGGAGCTGCGGATATATGCCACGTGTACCGGAGATGGTTTCGGGGAGTGAAATGGTTTACGTGGCTATTGACTGTTGGATCTGATATTTGATTATGATGAGGTGGGGGTGTAGAGGAATGTCATCGGGTCAACGCTCCTTTAATTATGACTAAATAATTAGCTAGAGCAAATACGATTGCCGGCAGTCATAGACTCATAAACAATGACTGTGTCATGTGTTCTTCTTTCATTTTATGAATCCTGTAATTAAATTTTGATAATAAAACAATAATATCCCGTTTAATCTAGTTAAAATCGAAAATTAGATGTAGATGCCAAAAAAATTAAAATAAAAAAATCAGATACTAGAAGTTAACTCGAATCGATTAATTTGATTTCGAATTTTAAATTTGTTTAATCGGGTATAATATTAAACAAACGCTTGTTGATTCAAAGAAAATTCAAAGAAAATTCATAGTGTATATTTACTGGTTAGAAATTTATTAATTGATAGTGTTATGTGGTAGGTAGATTATTAAGTCACACTAATTAGAAACAACAACAACCTCAATTGTATCACTAAGACGAATTTTTGGTCGTTGAATGTTCTTATCGTCTTATTTAAGTTAGTTGTTCAGCCATAAATACCAATAACTACCAACATCTACTCATAATTCTCGACAATGTCAAGTAACAGAAGTAAAGGAAAAATGTATACTATATACTTTTCCTTACTTAGTAGTATTATATGATCAAAAGATAATGCAAAATGATCTTCCAAAATGTCAATAATAACAGTTAAGTACCTAAATAAACTACTACTATTACTTCTACTTCCTTGTACAAACTGTCAATTCAAAATTCAACCCAAAAGAGTCCCTCTTTCTTTTATAATCTATCAAAGTAGACCAGGAGAGTTTGATTTCACCATCCATAACCCCAAATCAGCTGCTCCTCCTAATCAAACTTAGGCGTTGCGCGGACCCAACAAAACTTCTGCAAACATAAAAACAAGAAGTCCTATTAGCCACATTAATTCATGAATTTCCAGATATATATACCATTTTCAAATTTCAAACAAAATTAATTTTGAAATTAATTAATTACCTCCAAGATACATCGTCAGCAAGCAACCAGTCACCTTCCTTGTCCAAATAAGTCAGTTTAAAACTGCTTGAATTCTCTTGTCCTGTCCCTAAACATGATTAAAAAAATAAAATAGAATTGATTAGTTCTTGATTTGTGTAATTAATGAGAAAAATTAAACAAAATAAAAAATAAAGAAATTGTATAGTGAAATTACTTACATGTACCAAACATGTCAAGTAAAGTGTCCTTAAGTGGTTGAAAAGAATCGAAGAGGCTCAAATCAATTTTCCTTGCTATCCCAACTCCTTCCATCTTCACCTTCACATATTTTGAGTTGGAGCCATTGTCCACCGTCGGATGAATATTGTTGTTGGGCCCACTGTTCTGCCGGCGAACCTTCTTCCTCCGGCACTTAATCGGCGGCCACCCAATTATCCCATTTCTGTTAGATTTTAAATTTTCTTAAATTAGAAAAGAAATTTAAAAAAATTGGAGGGGCATTAATTGAATAAGGATTCAAATGGTATGAATTATTACTTGTTTGAGGTGGCGGAGAAGTTGTTGCAGGTGTCATTCTCATCATCATCGTCGTCGTCATCATCTTCCTCATTAGGGTGGTTATGATCCCAAGAAAGCAAGAGGGGCAGAGTTGGAGGCGGCACAACGGCGTCGTCGTCGTCTTGGAAATCACCACCACAAAACCTTCGCTTCTTGCTATAATAATAATTATTATTCCATGGACATGGACCCAGCTGCAGCATGTGGGCCGAGCCCATCAGCAGCTCCTTATTAGACTCGTAACCACACGCATTTAGGTCCAGCCCTGTAGAAACAGGAAGAGCCAGTCCTAGCTCAAGCTCCATCATTTTGAATCCCAAAAGAGGAAAACAACAAGAAGAATCCAAAGAAAATAAGAACAGATGAGTTCAACTATTAGTGACTTGTGTAAGAGAGAGAGAATTTGAGGAGGAAGAGATGTGGGTTTGTTGTGTATATATAAGAGAGAGAGAAAGAGAGAGAGAGAGAGAGAGAGAAATAGGGGAGAGAGTGTTGAGGTGTGGGACCCAGTTGTAGGGACAGGGGCAGTGGGTTGGAGGGGACAAGAAGGGTAAGGTGTCGGTATCGGTGTTTAGCTTTTTGGAGACCCATTTGCCGCTGCCTTGTTGCTTTGTTCTCTCCTCATTCATCCATTTTTATATTCATTTCTTTCGGTTGTTCTTTCTATCTATCCCACGCGCGCCCGATACGATTCTACTGCACTGTCCACTGCACGTGTGACGTGTGACGTGTCAAGTGCATGTATGAGTGGCAGCGCAGAGCCACCAGCAGGCAGCATCTACCCCGATTTTGGTGAAACAAAAGAGGTGTGAGACTCAGACTTGTTGCTTTTATGCTTCTTGCTCTGCTCTCACAGATTACTTCTTTCTTTCTTTCTTTTTTTTATATATATATATAAATAATGTTCAAACTATAGCATACTTTCTTACCCATTAATTTTTTTTGTTTTGTTTCTTATTTAATTATAGATATGATAATAAATCCAAGAATATTATAAAGGGTCAGGATTTGTGTGAGCGTAGAATTTTTTACCATTAATTTTTTTCTTTTGTTATGCTTTGTTCTTCATTTTTTTTATAGTAAAAATATTTTTCTCCATTTTATTGTTCATCAATTATAAGTAATGAGATTTTATTAA
>NBIL01143334.1:0-11162 GCA_002752925.1 Viola pubescens var. scabriuscula
AAAAAAAAAAAAGTAACCCAATGTGCCGTAATCGTAGGTATACTATCCTCTCTACGTAATTTATTTCGGACATAAAATTAATCTCATTTGTGCAGATCTCAACAAGCTTATAGAAATCTATCACTAAGTTGTCCTATGACTTTTGAAAAAAAATAAAATAAGGTCCATCATTAAAATAAAATAAAAAATAGAAAAAATTGATGAAACACATTTGTCTACATTTTGTTTTTCGTTTAAAAAGTAATCTAATATGCCGTAGCCGTAGTAGGTATAACTTTTTCTTTTTTTGGGACGAAGGAGCCAGAAACTTGAGTTTGAAACTCCAGTTCGAAATTGCTCTTTAATCTGTGCGATCATGTGCAACCCTATCTCTTTCACCAGACAAAAAGCAAACGTTGTAATGTGATCCAACTCAAATCCGGTGGTGGTGGTGGTGGCGGTGTGGCGGCGCCGCACCACGAAAAATTATTTGTTCAAATAAGGAATGAGTGCGCATGCATGACCACTTATTTATATAGCTTCCTCTCTTTCGTCTTTCTGTCCGTAAAAGGAAAAGACGAAGAAACAAGAGTTTTGATTTCAGTTAGTACGGTTTGTCCAACCGATTAATTAACATTAATCTTTATCAATAAGTAGAAATTTGATTTCAAGCGAGTGAAAATTTTGAATTAATCACCGTATGAAATTGCATACCATGATAATATAATTAGCTACCGTATTACTTAATCGGTGAAAATGTTGAATTACTCACATTAACGAGTATATTTTTTATTTGTCATTATTTTTTCTGAATAATAATATTACTTGGGAAAAAATATGAATTGCACAAACTAATTTTAAACTATTCCTAAATGTCGCAATTTACATCACAAATTAATTCGCTGAGATTTCTACAACTGATCACAAGAAAATTACTAACACAACAAAACTAAAGCCTACATAAAATAATGATCTTTTTGAATTCCTAATCTTACAAATTATAACCTGACAACATAAAATTTCTCCAGTTTAAGCAATAAATTCACGAAAAATATATGGCTCCTAGAGTTAAAACTGCGTCGTTTCCGTATCAACTGCAATTGATCCGAGTTATTATGCTCTTTTTTCACAATTGAGTTTTTTCCAAAATGTTCCTACTCTTTGGAGAACACATAATGTAACCTAGTAGTTTGAAATTAAACACAGCATTCATTCATGCATTCATTCATGTACAAAAACAAGGTAATCTCTTAGGTGCAAGAACACTTAGAACTGAAAAGAAAAGTACATTAGTGACAAGAAATATGAAACTAGCAGTTCATAGTACAAATCCTGTTCTTATCTTCACCAATCTAAACACAGCTGATTTCATTGAGTAAAAAAAAATCAAGAAACAACCTGCTTTAGGTGCGTAAAGACAATGTTGTATTTGCCTACAATCTTCCACGTCAATTAGATTTATCAGCAAGTCTCCAGATCAAACATAACAAGATTGGTAAGAAGATATAGTTAGGGAGAGTCTAGCTCCTGATCAAATCATTCAAATCATACATGAAAAGAATGAGAGATATACCAAGTTTAAGCATCTTTTAGTACTTTGGACTAGAACCCATGGTATTGGTAGCCAAGCTGCTCAACCAACATATCCACATCCTCTCCATCTTCAATTTCACCATCAAAAGTTGCCATTTCTTCCCCACCATTCTCCTTCAATAAATCTTCCCAGAACCCATGATCAAGATCTTTGCCTTTATCCTTTTGTTCCTCTACAATCCCCGCTGGTGCTTCGGCTAAATTCAATTGGCTGCTCCTTAATCTTTGCATGTTCATAGCTAGCCTCTCCAACTCTGATGCTTCATAATCACTAAACTGGTCCTCATCAGGTTCAATCTTGACAAACTGATCCTCATCAGCAGGCCCTTGATCAATAGGCCGCCTTCTCTTTTCACTGATGGCTTCTTCAACTTCTTTCCACATCTCCTTCTGTTGAACAAGTTGCTGCATCAAGTTAGGACTCTGCATTGCTCTGGCCAAGAACCCCATCATCTGCTTCTGTTTACTCTCTGTCCTTATGATTCTTTGCTCCATTAGTTGTAGGCATGCTTTTGTAGCCTGTTGTTCCTGCCTGATCCTCACCAGTTCCACCATTAGAATCTGTTTGTCTCGCGCTAATCGCTCAACTTCATCGTCTAGTCCAAAGCTTCCAACTTCAACAGCAGACGGGTCTAGAACTTGCTGCGAATTGGCCCGAGATTGAGTAGTTTTTCTCCTCCTAATGTTCTTTAGAAGATGTTTTTTACCTCTAAGAAACTCTTCATTAGCAAACTCCCATCTCTCCGGATCAACTTTTCTAAACCCCTACAAGAAAAGAGCCCAAATTCCCATCCTCTTTTATCAAATGAATAAATTATACAATACAGTACAAACAAATTTAAAGAAACTAATCTAATTATAGTAAGTGATTAGGTTATATCCGTGTCACTTCTGCAATCTCATTGACAAAATCATTAAACAAAAGGAAGAGGGTCCATTTTTAGTAACCCACTAGTTAATTAACAAAGAGGAGAAAAAGGAGACCAGGTAGCTCTTTCCAGAAAATAGCAATACAATATTGCTAAAAGCAGAGAAAAACAATAAAAGACAAAAAAGGAATAAACTTTCTTGCTCCAACCCCCTTCATCAAGACAAAAATTGAATCACTTAGCGATCAAAAATGAAAAATAAAAATAAAAGAGGGAAACTAATCTTACATAGGTGTTAAGCTGTCTGACAAAGCTTGAGAAATTATTGTGCTTGAAGTATCTAGGAAGGAGAATCGTGGAAAAAGTCTGCGGATCCCAGACAATGAAGCTGTTATTACCTCTGCTCCAAGAAACAATATGGTTTGTACTTGAATCCTCGACCAAATCATAAGTCTTGTTCAAGAATGGAGGAGGACCCATCTCATTCAGACCATCCATCGGCTGAGGAACATAACTGTTTGATGTTATGCCTGAATACCATGAACTAGTACTACTACCTCCAGCTGATGAGTACTCCTCTTTCACTCTGCCTCTACAATTCATGATTGTTGGAAGATATTAATCAACAAAGATTGAAACTTTTTGTTTTGTGGGTTCTTTCTTTAACCAAAGCTTGAAACTTTTTTGGTTGCAGATTTTTTTATTTAGGTAGGGGAGATTTGGGTATAAATCAGAACAATGTAGCTTGGCTTGATTTTCCAGCAAATCAGAGAAATGAACGAACAGAGACGAAACAGAGAGATCTGTGCAAAGCAGAAGAAAGGAAGATGAAGGGGTCGTTCTAAAAGAGGGAAGTGTGGCATTTGGTTCTGGACAGCAAGCTAGCTAGATAGTTTATAAATAAACTTGGTTGAATTTGTTTTTTATAATTCTCTCTCTCTCTTTTTCAGAGCGACAATTAGCTACAGTTGAAGGGGAAAAACGGAGGAAACGAAGAAAAAGGGATACACGTGTCGTCTCACTAGCACTTTTTTATTTCTTTTTGTCAAAAAGATCAGATTGGCTATTACTGAGGTGGCTAAGATATTTTCCCCTCTCATCGATTTCTTTATTTGTTTCTACTTTGGGAAAGTCGTTTTGGTGCGCTTTTGTGTGTGTAAATACATTGAGCTTTATTCGGTGGTTCATGAGTATTTAGAGTATGTGTTTTCCCAGTTTTTTTAACGAAGTTTATTAACAGCTAAAGTTTAAATAAATGAAAAAGAACTAATAATTATTGATGTAGTTCAATAAAAGAGTTCGAGAACACCATATTCTAAGTGCTCATGAATCACCTAATAAAAAATTCAATAGCGTTGTGGTGGAATTCTCGGTTCATTCTTCAAATTTTATGTACGAGTGAAACCTTTCCAACGGACATATAACACATTTTAATATCAAATGATATATAAAAAAGTCAAATTATAGCAAAAATTATACACTAAATTTGCATCATCTCAGTGAATCAAGCTAATAACAGTAATATTTCATATTATCATGTAAAAATAATTTGAATTTAATATAAACTCATCAATATTACCACCATTCTATCCGTTCGATAAACCTAAGTTTACGCGTAAAATTAAAATATTGAAATCTCCATATAACTATTCAATAATACGAGAGGTTACTTATCAACAGTGTTGTAGCTGAAAATATCTTGAGCTTGGTTGGTGGGATAAGTATCTTACTTAATGTTAAAAAATACATATTATAATAGTGGTAGTAGTAGTAGAACATGATCGTTAATAATAAAATATAGGAGAATCAAATAAAGGAGTTCTATAGGAGCTGTTTGGCAATTGCCATTATCCCACGAAGTTAGAGGAGATCGGAATTGGACCACACACACACCAGCAGCACGTGTCCATAAAAGATGTCAACGAATAAAAACATGAAGCCAGAAATTGGGTTGAATTTTGATTCCGTGTCCTTTACAATTCGTGCCTGTTATCGTATGTGTCGTACAACCATTTGTCGATAAATCAAACCATTTAATATACCAATTTTTCTACACATGAAACATTGTTCTCTCGAAATGATTTTTCATTAGTCTCGCAGTATGATGCGCGTGAAGCTCTGAGTATAAATTAGATTTATGAGATTATATGTATACTGAGATATATTTACAATATGTGTAAATTGTAAAAGATTTTTATCAATTTTTAATGTAATTCATTTGCTATTTTTATTTTTGAGACGATTATGATTTATGACTATGTACAAACATCTCATGTATTTAGACAGGGGGGCTGGTAAATTAAAATGCTGATGAGACCTTAATTTAGAAGTCTTTTGACAGATGGACGATTATAAAGCATGGACTATATATTAATATGTTATGACGCGATGCGTTGCGTTGGATTGATGCTTATGCTTAGATGCTACTCTTACTCATCAGTATAACACATGGAACAAGCAGCCCCATAAATCTAAATCTCATTAGTCTGTATTAAGGCCACCTGGCTAGATATTTTCCAAGATATTTGTTATAAATAAGGCACTTTTCAAGATATTTGATTTGAATAATTGGTTTTATTATCATAAAATAATACCGAGAAGAACGAGCTCCGCACTTTTTTGACTAAAATTGGACAGGTGTGGGTGGGTGGTTGGCCAAAAGTGTCACGCATGAGCCAATCACACATTACAATATGTCCTGTTAATGACAAGTGATACGTGGCAGGTTTTGACGGGAACCCTTCAGGGTCTTGCACGTGTCATTGCAGGATTCGCTTGACAATAGACCAAAAGGCGATGTCATCAAATAATGTCGAAAGTTGCATTAAACTAATGAAGAAAAATGGAGAAATTATGATTTGGGAGGTTTGGATGAGTGTTGAACCGCGTGGAATATACCCGACAGGACCCAAATCTAAAAGTCGGATTTTACCTGAAAGGGAGTTGTTTTTGGAATTACAGAGGAGTGATGACTTCAGCCCAGATCATTCACTACCGCATATTACAATGAGTTGACCTCACAATCGTTGAAAGTTCTGCAATTTAACGCGCGTTGGGATGTTTATAGTTCTGCAATTCTACTGATTAGGACTAAATTAGTAATTACTAAAAAATATTGTACTCCTAAATACAATATGTTTAGTAATTACTTACTCCCTCCGGACTTTTTTATGTCTTTTACTATTTTGGTACGCATATTGAGGAAGCCGAATGATTCATTATTTGACCCCAAAAAATTTCGTACTTTTTTTCGAACGTACGTTAATCTTTAACATACGCCCGAAAAAAAATTCGGAGTAAAATTATCTCAAATAGTGAGTCATTTGATCTTCTCGATATGCGTGCCCAAATAGTAAACGACAAACAAACAAGTCCGGAGGGAGTAATACATAAATATCGAATTAGCTACGTCTTACTTAAATGATTAGAATGTTGAATCACTTACATCAATTGACTGGCGAATCAGTTAATAGATATTAAGACTTATAATAATACTACTGATTTAATAGTATATACGAACTCCTATTCAGTGAGGCATAGATTCTTAAATCTTACATCCAAATATAACTTTTAAGTGAATTACTGAAGTTCCAATTTCGACATTAGTAATTCAAAGTATCCGAACAAACTCTCTATCCGAATAGCATCCGACTATTTTAGATCGCAGGATTTTTTAGATTTAAAAAAAAAGAACTAAATTTTATTAAATTTTAGGTTTTTTTTAATCCTTGACTTTTCTCTCCCCTATACAATATAACAAGTCATCACAACAATATTACAACATAATCAATCTAGAAAATAGGGGGAAAAAGGAAGAAAAAAATTAGAAAATGGAAGTAAAACTAAGTTATAGAAATTAAATCTGAAACTTATTCAGATATTTCAAATTTTCGAATAAAATTTTCAGATAATGTCGGATTGGATTCCAAAATTATTTAGATTTTCAAACCTTCATATGAATTCCATCCGACAATTCGGATCGGATCTCCGAAACTGAAGTCAATATCCGCATTGCACAAAAGTATCCAGAAAGCGCGACCAGACCACCTTCATAAAACAGAATGCGGAAAACAAAGACATAAGTTGGCTTAGGTAAATATTATTGATTCTTTCAAGCCGAAGTGGCTGTTATTCAGCAGATACAGCAAATAGGAGAATACATATGCTATATGGAGTTCGTAACACATGCTGAAAAGCTAACATTCACAAGCCCTGGTAGGCAATACAATAAGCGAGAGAGTACACGCATACTAGACCATGCATCCAAGGTGTTTTATAACATCCAACAGGGTTTCAGTTTCCATTTGAGAAGCACGGCTGGTCTATGCAGAAGCATCAACAGCTTGATGTCCACCTTCCCTGTTCACAAAAGTTTCGATATACTCTTTCCTGCAATACAGAAATCGAAGCTTCTTGAATATTTCATTAGGTATACACATGTGTCATCAATTAGAAAAGAAAAATGGTGTAGAATCATACCTTGCAGGTAAATGATCATGTGGACGATTGAATGGAGTCCAAATTGGATCACCCACAAATAGCCGCATCGCCTGCACAATTTTCAGCAATTAATGTATATATAGCTACTCAAGGGCATCCCTAGTCTAGATAAAACAATGGCAATGCTAATAGAAACAAACAACATGGATTGGCAGCATAGCAAGATAAGAGTGGCAGATGCCAGTATCCAATGGACAGTAATATTGAAAATCCTAAAGAACATCTACATCCATCTAATGAATCACAGCAGAAGTCAGTGCCGCTTAAATTGAAATTCCCTCAACATCCCAAACTACATAAAGATAAATAAACCAAGGCTCATAACATTGCAGTTGACATAAAAGCAACGATTCATGTAGGAGTTAATTACTACTCTGCATCCTTCACACGAAAGATTATGCACTACTTGAACCATGGAAAGAAAAAAAAGTAGGAGTGATTAATTTCATGTCACAGGACAAACCCAGAAGATAAATTTTATGCCACAAGCATAGTCATAGCACACACAGCTTTATAAGGGCCTCCTTGATCTCTGTTTGCGATACTTCATATAAATTGCTCTATCGAGTTAAATAGTGAATACTTATGGCCCTGGCTAAATCATATGCTGTTAGCAAGACACCACTGATGATGACCTCAAGATGCTAAAAGAAAGATGAGTGACAAACATCATATAGCCACAGAAAGCTAAGCCGTTGTGTGGAGACCACAAAACAATCCCTAGCACAATAGTCCTCAATAGGATCAACCTAAAATAATTAATAAAGGTAATGGAGCAATTGATTATAATCGTTAAAGTTATGATCTCTAGTAGCTGTCAAACAGCAGATCCAAATGCCCACAAGCTTGACCCAAATTCCTCAAAATCACAGTAACCTAGTGGATAAATAGGGAATGGAGAAGAAACAGCAATTGGAGCTGTTACATGATTCCTATGTAAGATTGCAATTGCACAACTCAAGTGAAACTAAATTTACGTAATATAAGACCTAGCAATCAGAAAGTATACAGAAAACAATACAAGCCAAAAAGGCCACCTAGCTGACACCAAAAAGTAAAATCTTTGAGTGATTTCAGGACCATTATCTGGTAGAGTTGTCTGGTTACAAAAGAGATGGCAAGTGGCTGACTCTATAATGTGTGTTTTGTCTTGTACCTTAATATAGTTATCAGTATCCAATGTAAAGCGGTGATAGATTCCAGCTGGTAAGACGATCATTCCCCCTTTCTTCACATGTACGCGAATCCAACGCTCCTCACGATCCCTGACATCAAAATAACCTTCACCAAGCAGAGAACACCAAGAATCACAAACTGGCAGTAAGGTAAAAAACAAGACCAAGACCAAGAATTAATCCCCACCGCTTCCAGCCACACAGTAGCGGATCTCCTCATCAGTGTGAAGATGTTCTTCAAAGAAGTTTTTAATCTTCTCTTCATAATTTGGCAGCTTCTCCGGGCAAACCTCACAGAAGTCCTGAAGAAACGATTTAATTTGTTACACTTTGCATTAAGCTAAAATTTTGTTAAACATGATGTCATGTAACGTACTATATAGTATAGGAAAACTATAATATTCTACCAAAATATCAGAAGTGCCAAAAACTAATCAAATGCAAAACCTACACGTTTAGATACACAAATCAAAGAACAAAGGAGGTGGCAAATCCATATAGCCTACCTACCGCATTGATGCTTAGTTGAATTGAGTTGTGTGCACTAATAACAGAAGAAAAAAAGAAACTCTACAAGGACTTCCTCAAAAAGGATTGTTAACATTATGCCAATATTCCGAATTTTAGGCTCATTCAGAATATTCTAACTTTCCACAGAAACATAGAACTCCCTTTTCTCTGTTAGATTACATACCAAGATGTACTGAAAACATATCACAAGCCCATATTAAGAACCACCCTCAAACATTCAAGGGTTTGACATTTAGATACACCAATCAAAACAAAAACAAAAATGCGTCAACTACAACAAATTGGACAAAATTATAGACAACCAAATTGGAAGTGATGAATAGTGTCATAAGTTTGATAAGGGGTCTCTTGTTTTCAGATTAACTGTACAATTTTTTAGCACTACTCAAACATGGAATAACTTCTGTTTTCTTGCAATTAAACAACATTTCAGAAAGACCACAGCCTCTCCATCACAGTAATTTTTACATCAAACAGTGATAGATAGAAAATACAGGTAAGTTAGTATGATGGGCAAACCATGTAAGAATATCCACGTTCTTCCCGAATCTTCTTCAACTCCTCATCCGTTTCGTAGTTGTCAGCATCCAGTCGCCAACTTAGCACCCCAAGCTCTGTAAAACAAACATAATGACTAACAGCAATCAAATGAAATTCACAGCGTCGTCTTCCATAGATACTAACCAGCAAGTTTGTCCAAGGACACAAATTCTTTGGGATTCTTATGGTGCGGCAACCTTTGATCTTCATCACTTTCATCCATGTACCATGCCTGAACCACTTCCTCCCTAGAATCCTATAAAAACAACAAATAATCCGGAGAAATATGAAAATCCCAATTCAAATCAACCCAGGCTTCCAAAATCATCCAAGAATAGTTATTCTTACCTTGATAGGTGCAACCATGTTTGCTCTGTATTCTGCTGCGCGGCGTGTGCTGTGGCTGCTGTTCAATGCTTTGATGTCACGCTGATTTCTCGATTTTTCTCCTTTTACTTTTGAACTATTACGGGGAGAAGTGGAAAAAAGAGAAGAAAACGGGGAAGATAATATAGAATTGGGTTCCAGTTATCAAATGACTAAAATAGCCTTATTTCGTTTAAGGAGCTGTGGGCGAGTGTCTAGGGACCCTTTGGTCATTGCACATAAGAAAGGCGTGACTGGTGTGGGGAAATCTGGAAAACGCCGTGCCATCTTTGAAAATAAAAATAAGTATAAAACATTAATTTTCAATTTGCCGTGGGTCAATGTTTAAATTTTCTAAGCTTATACTATTCTTGATTTCAACTTATTCAAAAATTAGTTGTTTATATTTGGTCTGTTAACAAAAGATTCGTTATAAAGCATGTGCTACAGCCGACTTAGCTCAGCCGATTTTGGATGCATTTATACAAATCCTCTTCATTTATTAGCTAAGTTCGTAGACAATTCTCTTAAGAACGAGCAAGCAAATACATCCATGCTTGTTGCATAGTAACAAAGAGTACAACAATACATACGTTGCCACCTATTATACTCGATACATCGAAGCGATCATATATGATCAACGTAATAACAGTTCTTGTAGCTCCACCGCGCACCCACCATAAGCTTGTGGTGGCAAACGTGAGTAATAGTACTTAATTGCAGTGTATAATCATTTCTCATAAACCTCAACGAGCTTCAAGTGCCACTCGAACCTTCTCATTCAAGGCCTTAATATACTCCTTTCTTGCAGGATGATCTTCCTGTGGGCGATTATGCGCAGTCCACACTGGTTCCCCGACAAACAACCTCATCAACTGCACATTGGCACACCAAAAACAAACCCTTAGCAAACACATCGGATTCAAATTGATAGCCCTTAACTTCATTTCATCATTCTCTCAAAGTACCTTGACGTAGTTACTAGTGTCCAGAGTGAAGCGGTGGTAAATCCCGGCTGGCAGAATGATAAGATCACCAGCTTTGATCCAAATGCGGATCCAACGATCACCCTTGTCTCGAACATCAAAGTATCCGCTTCCTTCTAAGCAGTAACGTATCTCTTCATCAGCATGTATGTGTTCTGTGTAAAAGTTCTTCAGCTTCTCATCATAATTAGTAACTTTCTCTGGGCACAAATCAAGCAAATCCTGGACAAAACAGTGCAGAAAAGGGTGAGTGTATAGATTCCGCTTGCTTGTGAATATAGACTCCATTTTGGCAAGCATTATTCATATTACATGCCAATTCTTGCCTAATTGAACCACAGAAAGTGTCAAATTGCTGCAGTACTTAAGGGACAACAAGAAAGAATGACAGGAGCAGTAAGATATAACTATGCTAAAACAAAGTATTCTAGGAATGAGGGGGCGATAAACAGGTCAATGGATACCTAATTTTCCGACAGTGATAGAGAAGCAACAGCTCCTGGCCAGAAAAATCTCATCAAAATTAGTGGCCTCATTTTCATTCATTCATAAATGTAACAGTAATGAAGGGTTTTAGAAATTGATTCGATGACCATAAAACTCCAGTGGATTAAAAGCTTGGA
>NBIL01143335.1:0-11163 GCA_002752925.1 Viola pubescens var. scabriuscula
AAAAAAAAAAAAGTAACCCAATGTGCCGTAATCGTAGGTATACTATCCTCTCTACGTAATTTATTTCGGACATAAAATTAATCTCATTTGTGCAGATCTCAACAAGCTTATAGAAATCTATCACTAAGTTGTCCTATGACTTTTGAAAAAAAATAAAATAAGGTCCATCATTAAAATAAAATAAAAAATAGAAAAAATTGATGAAACACATTTGTCTACATTTTGTTTTTCGTTTAAAAAGTAATCTAATATGCCGTAGCCGTAGTAGGTATAACTTTTTCTTTTTTTGGGACGAAGGAGCCAGAAACTTGAGTTTGAAACTCCAGTTCGAAATTGCTCTTTAATCTGTGCGATCATGTGCAACCCTATCTCTTTCACCAGACAAAAAGCAAACGTTGTAATGTGATCCAACTCAAATCCGGTGGTGGTGGTGGTGGCGGTGTGGCGGCGCCGCACCACGAAAAATTATTTGTTCAAATAAGGAATGAGTGCGCATGCATGACCACTTATTTATATAGCTTCCTCTCTTTCGTCTTTCTGTCCGTAAAAGGAAAAGACGAAGAAACAAGAGTTTTGATTTCAGTTAGTACGGTTTGTCCAACCGATTAATTAACATTAATCTTTATCAATAAGTAGAAATTTGATTTCAAGCGAGTGAAAATTTTGAATTAATCACCGTATGAAATTGCATACCATGATAATATAATTAGCTACCGTATTACTTAATCGGTGAAAATGTTGAATTACTCACATTAACGAGTATATTTTTTATTTGTCATTATTTTTTCTGAATAATAATATTACTTGGGAAAAAATATGAATTGCACAAACTAATTTTAAACTATTCCTAAATGTCGCAATTTACATCACAAATTAATTCGCTGAGATTTCTACAACTGATCACAAGAAAATTACTAACACAACAAAACTAAAGCCTACATAAAATAATGATCTTTTTGAATTCCTAATCTTACAAATTATAACCTGACAACATAAAATTTCTCCAGTTTAAGCAATAAATTCACGAAAAATATATGGCTCCTAGAGTTAAAACTGCGTCGTTTCCGTATCAACTGCAATTGATCCGAGTTATTATGCTCTTTTTTCACAATTGAGTTTTTTCCAAAATGTTCCTACTCTTTGGAGAACACATAATGTAACCTAGTAGTTTGAAATTAAACACAGCATTCATTCATGCATTCATTCATGTACAAAAACAAGGTAATCTCTTAGGTGCAAGAACACTTAGAACTGAAAAGAAAAGTACATTAGTGACAAGAAATATGAAACTAGCAGTTCATAGTACAAATCCTGTTCTTATCTTCACCAATCTAAACACAGCTGATTTCATTGAGTAAAAAAAAATCAAGAAACAACCTGCTTTAGGTGCGTAAAGACAATGTTGTATTTGCCTACAATCTTCCACGTCAATTAGATTTATCAGCAAGTCTCCAGATCAAACATAACAAGATTGGTAAGAAGATATAGTTAGGGAGAGTCTAGCTCCTGATCAAATCATTCAAATCATACATGAAAAGAATGAGAGATATACCAAGTTTAAGCATCTTTTAGTACTTTGGACTAGAACCCATGGTATTGGTAGCCAAGCTGCTCAACCAACATATCCACATCCTCTCCATCTTCAATTTCACCATCAAAAGTTGCCATTTCTTCCCCACCATTCTCCTTCAATAAATCTTCCCAGAACCCATGATCAAGATCTTTGCCTTTATCCTTTTGTTCCTCTACAATCCCCGCTGGTGCTTCGGCTAAATTCAATTGGCTGCTCCTTAATCTTTGCATGTTCATAGCTAGCCTCTCCAACTCTGATGCTTCATAATCACTAAACTGGTCCTCATCAGGTTCAATCTTGACAAACTGATCCTCATCAGCAGGCCCTTGATCAATAGGCCGCCTTCTCTTTTCACTGATGGCTTCTTCAACTTCTTTCCACATCTCCTTCTGTTGAACAAGTTGCTGCATCAAGTTAGGACTCTGCATTGCTCTGGCCAAGAACCCCATCATCTGCTTCTGTTTACTCTCTGTCCTTATGATTCTTTGCTCCATTAGTTGTAGGCATGCTTTTGTAGCCTGTTGTTCCTGCCTGATCCTCACCAGTTCCACCATTAGAATCTGTTTGTCTCGCGCTAATCGCTCAACTTCATCGTCTAGTCCAAAGCTTCCAACTTCAACAGCAGACGGGTCTAGAACTTGCTGCGAATTGGCCCGAGATTGAGTAGTTTTTCTCCTCCTAATGTTCTTTAGAAGATGTTTTTTACCTCTAAGAAACTCTTCATTAGCAAACTCCCATCTCTCCGGATCAACTTTTCTAAACCCCTACAAGAAAAGAGCCCAAATTCCCATCCTCTTTTATCAAATGAATAAATTATACAATACAGTACAAACAAATTTAAAGAAACTAATCTAATTATAGTAAGTGATTAGGTTATATCCGTGTCACTTCTGCAATCTCATTGACAAAATCATTAAACAAAAGGAAGAGGGTCCATTTTTAGTAACCCACTAGTTAATTAACAAAGAGGAGAAAAAGGAGACCAGGTAGCTCTTTCCAGAAAATAGCAATACAATATTGCTAAAAGCAGAGAAAAACAATAAAAGACAAAAAAGGAATAAACTTTCTTGCTCCAACCCCCTTCATCAAGACAAAAATTGAATCACTTAGCGATCAAAAATGAAAAATAAAAATAAAAGAGGGAAACTAATCTTACATAGGTGTTAAGCTGTCTGACAAAGCTTGAGAAATTATTGTGCTTGAAGTATCTAGGAAGGAGAATCGTGGAAAAAGTCTGCGGATCCCAGACAATGAAGCTGTTATTACCTCTGCTCCAAGAAACAATATGGTTTGTACTTGAATCCTCGACCAAATCATAAGTCTTGTTCAAGAATGGAGGAGGACCCATCTCATTCAGACCATCCATCGGCTGAGGAACATAACTGTTTGATGTTATGCCTGAATACCATGAACTAGTACTACTACCTCCAGCTGATGAGTACTCCTCTTTCACTCTGCCTCTACAATTCATGATTGTTGGAAGATATTAATCAACAAAGATTGAAACTTTTTGTTTTGTGGGTTCTTTCTTTAACCAAAGCTTGAAACTTTTTTGGTTGCAGATTTTTTTATTTAGGTAGGGGAGATTTGGGTATAAATCAGAACAATGTAGCTTGGCTTGATTTTCCAGCAAATCAGAGAAATGAACGAACAGAGACGAAACAGAGAGATCTGTGCAAAGCAGAAGAAAGGAAGATGAAGGGGTCGTTCTAAAAGAGGGAAGTGTGGCATTTGGTTCTGGACAGCAAGCTAGCTAGATAGTTTATAAATAAACTTGGTTGAATTTGTTTTTTATAATTCTCTCTCTCTCTTTTTCAGAGCGACAATTAGCTACAGTTGAAGGGGAAAAACGGAGGAAACGAAGAAAAAGGGATACACGTGTCGTCTCACTAGCACTTTTTTATTTCTTTTTGTCAAAAAGATCAGATTGGCTATTACTGAGGTGGCTAAGATATTTTCCCCTCTCATCGATTTCTTTATTTGTTTCTACTTTGGGAAAGTCGTTTTGGTGCGCTTTTGTGTGTGTAAATACATTGAGCTTTATTCGGTGGTTCATGAGTATTTAGAGTATGTGTTTTCCCAGTTTTTTTAACGAAGTTTATTAACAGCTAAAGTTTAAATAAATGAAAAAGAACTAATAATTATTGATGTAGTTCAATAAAAGAGTTCGAGAACACCATATTCTAAGTGCTCATGAATCACCTAATAAAAAATTCAATAGCGTTGTGGTGGAATTCTCGGTTCATTCTTCAAATTTTATGTACGAGTGAAACCTTTCCAACGGACATATAACACATTTTAATATCAAATGATATATAAAAAAGTCAAATTATAGCAAAAATTATACACTAAATTTGCATCATCTCAGTGAATCAAGCTAATAACAGTAATATTTCATATTATCATGTAAAAATAATTTGAATTTAATATAAACTCATCAATATTACCACCATTCTATCCGTTCGATAAACCTAAGTTTACGCGTAAAATTAAAATATTGAAATCTCCATATAACTATTCAATAATACGAGAGGTTACTTATCAACAGTGTTGTAGCTGAAAATATCTTGAGCTTGGTTGGTGGGATAAGTATCTTACTTAATGTTAAAAAATACATATTATAATAGTGGTAGTAGTAGTAGAACATGATCGTTAATAATAAAATATAGGAGAATCAAATAAAGGAGTTCTATAGGAGCTGTTTGGCAATTGCCATTATCCCACGAAGTTAGAGGAGATCGGAATTGGACCACACACACACCAGCAGCACGTGTCCATAAAAGATGTCAACGAATAAAAACATGAAGCCAGAAATTGGGTTGAATTTTGATTCCGTGTCCTTTACAATTCGTGCCTGTTATCGTATGTGTCGTACAACCATTTGTCGATAAATCAAACCATTTAATATACCAATTTTTCTACACATGAAACATTGTTCTCTCGAAATGATTTTTCATTAGTCTCGCAGTATGATGCGCGTGAAGCTCTGAGTATAAATTAGATTTATGAGATTATATGTATACTGAGATATATTTACAATATGTGTAAATTGTAAAAGATTTTTATCAATTTTTAATGTAATTCATTTGCTATTTTTATTTTTGAGACGATTATGATTTATGACTATGTACAAACATCTCATGTATTTAGACAGGGGGGCTGGTAAATTAAAATGCTGATGAGACCTTAATTTAGAAGTCTTTTGACAGATGGACGATTATAAAGCATGGACTATATATTAATATGTTATGACGCGATGCGTTGCGTTGGATTGATGCTTATGCTTAGATGCTACTCTTACTCATCAGTATAACACATGGAACAAGCAGCCCCATAAATCTAAATCTCATTAGTCTGTATTAAGGCCACCTGGCTAGATATTTTCCAAGATATTTGTTATAAATAAGGCACTTTTCAAGATATTTGATTTGAATAATTGGTTTTATTATCATAAAATAATACCGAGAAGAACGAGCTCCGCACTTTTTTGACTAAAATTGGACAGGTGTGGGTGGGTGGTTGGCCAAAAGTGTCACGCATGAGCCAATCACACATTACAATATGTCCTGTTAATGACAAGTGATACGTGGCAGGTTTTGACGGGAACCCTTCAGGGTCTTGCACGTGTCATTGCAGGATTCGCTTGACAATAGACCAAAAGGCGATGTCATCAAATAATGTCGAAAGTTGCATTAAACTAATGAAGAAAAATGGAGAAATTATGATTTGGGAGGTTTGGATGAGTGTTGAACCGCGTGGAATATACCCGACAGGACCCAAATCTAAAAGTCGGATTTTACCTGAAAGGGAGTTGTTTTTGGAATTACAGAGGAGTGATGACTTCAGCCCAGATCATTCACTACCGCATATTACAATGAGTTGACCTCACAATCGTTGAAAGTTCTGCAATTTAACGCGCGTTGGGATGTTTATAGTTCTGCAATTCTACTGATTAGGACTAAATTAGTAATTACTAAAAAATATTGTACTCCTAAATACAATATGTTTAGTAATTACTTACCCCTCCGGACTTTTTTGTTTGTCTTTTATTATTTGGGCACGCATATTGAGGAAGTCGAATGACTCATTATTTGACCCCAAAAAATTTCGTACTTTTTTTCGAACGTACGTTAATCTTTAACATACGCCCGAAAAAAAATTCGGAGTAAAATTATCTCAAATAGTGAGTCATTTGATCTTCTCGATATGCGTGCCCAAATAGTAAACGACAAACAAACAAGTCCGGAGGGAGTAATACATAAATATCGAATTAGCTACGTCTTACTTAAATGATTAGAATGTTGAATCACTTACATCAATTGACTGGCGAATCAGTTAATAGATATTAAGACTTATAATAATACTACTGATTTAATAGTATATACGAACTCCTATTCAGTGAGGCATAGATTCTTAAATCTTACATCCAAATATAACTTTTAAGTGAATTACTGAAGTTCCAATTTCGACATTAGTAATTCAAAGTATCCGAACAAACTCTCTATCCGAATAGCATCCGACTATTTTAGATCGCAGGATTTTTTAGATTTAAAAAAAAAGAACTAAATTTTATTAAATTTTAGGTTTTTTTTAATCCTTGACTTTTCTCTCCCCTATACAATATAACAAGTCATCACAACAATATTACAACATAATCAATCTAGAAAATAGGGGGAAAAAGGAAGAAAAAAATTAGAAAATGGAAGTAAAACTAAGTTATAGAAATTAAATCTGAAACTTATTCAGATATTTCAAATTTTCGAATAAAATTTTCAGATAATGTCGGATTGGATTCCAAAATTATTTAGATTTTCAAACCTTCATATGAATTCCATCCGACAATTCGGATCGGATCTCCGAAACTGAAGTCAATATCCGCATTGCACAAAAGTATCCAGAAAGCGCGACCAGACCACCTTCATAAAACAGAATGCGGAAAACAAAGACATAAGTTGGCTTAGGTAAATATTATTGATTCTTTCAAGCCGAAGTGGCTGTTATTCAGCAGATACAGCAAATAGGAGAATACATATGCTATATGGAGTTCGTAACACATGCTGAAAAGCTAACATTCACAAGCCCTGGTAGGCAATACAATAAGCGAGAGAGTACACGCATACTAGACCATGCATCCAAGGTGTTTTATAACATCCAACAGGGTTTCAGTTTCCATTTGAGAAGCACGGCTGGTCTATGCAGAAGCATCAACAGCTTGATGTCCACCTTCCCTGTTCACAAAAGTTTCGATATACTCTTTCCTGCAATACAGAAATCGAAGCTTCTTGAATATTTCATTAGGTATACACATGTGTCATCAATTAGAAAAGAAAAATGGTGTAGAATCATACCTTGCAGGTAAATGATCATGTGGACGATTGAATGGAGTCCAAATTGGATCACCCACAAATAGCCGCATCGCCTGCACAATTTTCAGCAATTAATGTATATATAGCTACTCAAGGGCATCCCTAGTCTAGATAAAACAATGGCAATGCTAATAGAAACAAACAACATGGATTGGCAGCATAGCAAGATAAGAGTGGCAGATGCCAGTATCCAATGGACAGTAATATTGAAAATCCTAAAGAACATCTACATCCATCTAATGAATCACAGCAGAAGTCAGTGCCGCTTAAATTGAAATTCCCTCAACATCCCAAACTACATAAAGATAAATAAACCAAGGCTCATAACATTGCAGTTGACATAAAAGCAACGATTCATGTAGGAGTTAATTACTACTCTGCATCCTTCACACGAAAGATTATGCACTACTTGAACCATGGAAAGAAAAAAAAGTAGGAGTGATTAATTTCATGTCACAGGACAAACCCAGAAGATAAATTTTATGCCACAAGCATAGTCATAGCACACACAGCTTTATAAGGGCCTCCTTGATCTCTGTTTGCGATACTTCATATAAATTGCTCTATCGAGTTAAATAGTGAATACTTATGGCCCTGGCTAAATCATATGCTGTTAGCAAGACACCACTGATGATGACCTCAAGATGCTAAAAGAAAGATGAGTGACAAACATCATATAGCCACAGAAAGCTAAGCCGTTGTGTGGAGACCACAAAACAATCCCTAGCACAATAGTCCTCAATAGGATCAACCTAAAATAATTAATAAAGGTAATGGAGCAATTGATTATAATCGTTAAAGTTATGATCTCTAGTAGCTGTCAAACAGCAGATCCAAATGCCCACAAGCTTGACCCAAATTCCTCAAAATCACAGTAACCTAGTGGATAAATAGGGAATGGAGAAGAAACAGCAATTGGAGCTGTTACATGATTCCTATGTAAGATTGCAATTGCACAACTCAAGTGAAACTAAATTTACGTAATATAAGACCTAGCAATCAGAAAGTATACAGAAAACAATACAAGCCAAAAAGGCCACCTAGCTGACACCAAAAAGTAAAATCTTTGAGTGATTTCAGGACCATTATCTGGTAGAGTTGTCTGGTTACAAAAGAGATGGCAAGTGGCTGACTCTATAATGTGTGTTTTGTCTTGTACCTTAATATAGTTATCAGTATCCAATGTAAAGCGGTGATAGATTCCAGCTGGTAAGACGATCATTCCCCCTTTCTTCACATGTACGCGAATCCAACGCTCCTCACGATCCCTGACATCAAAATAACCTTCACCAAGCAGAGAACACCAAGAATCACAAACTGGCAGTAAGGTAAAAAACAAGACCAAGACCAAGAATTAATCCCCACCGCTTCCAGCCACACAGTAGCGGATCTCCTCATCAGTGTGAAGATGTTCTTCAAAGAAGTTTTTAATCTTCTCTTCATAATTTGGCAGCTTCTCCGGGCAAACCTCACAGAAGTCCTGAAGAAACGATTTAATTTGTTACACTTTGCATTAAGCTAAAATTTTGTTAAACATGATGTCATGTAACGTACTATATAGTATAGGAAAACTATAATATTCTACCAAAATATCAGAAGTGCCAAAAACTAATCAAATGCAAAACCTACACGTTTAGATACACAAATCAAAGAACAAAGGAGGTGGCAAATCCATATAGCCTACCTACCGCATTGATGCTTAGTTGAATTGAGTTGTGTGCACTAATAACAGAAGAAAAAAAGAAACTCTACAAGGACTTCCTCAAAAAGGATTGTTAACATTATGCCAATATTCCGAATTTTAGGCTCATTCAGAATATTCTAACTTTCCACAGAAACATAGAACTCCCTTTTCTCTGTTAGATTACATACCAAGATGTACTGAAAACATATCACAAGCCCATATTAAGAACCACCCTCAAACATTCAAGGGTTTGACATTTAGATACACCAATCAAAACAAAAACAAAAATGCGTCAACTACAACAAATTGGACAAAATTATAGACAACCAAATTGGAAGTGATGAATAGTGTCATAAGTTTGATAAGGGGTCTCTTGTTTTCAGATTAACTGTACAATTTTTTAGCACTACTCAAACATGGAATAACTTCTGTTTTCTTGCAATTAAACAACATTTCAGAAAGACCACAGCCTCTCCATCACAGTAATTTTTACATCAAACAGTGATAGATAGAAAATACAGGTAAGTTAGTATGATGGGCAAACCATGTAAGAATATCCACGTTCTTCCCGAATCTTCTTCAACTCCTCATCCGTTTCGTAGTTGTCAGCATCCAGTCGCCAACTTAGCACCCCAAGCTCTGTAAAACAAACATAATGACTAACAGCAATCAAATGAAATTCACAGCGTCGTCTTCCATAGATACTAACCAGCAAGTTTGTCCAAGGACACAAATTCTTTGGGATTCTTATGGTGCGGCAACCTTTGATCTTCATCACTTTCATCCATGTACCATGCCTGAACCACTTCCTCCCTAGAATCCTATAAAAACAACAAATAATCCGGAGAAATATGAAAATCCCAATTCAAATCAACCCAGGCTTCCAAAATCATCCAAGAATAGTTATTCTTACCTTGATAGGTGCAACCATGTTTGCTCTGTATTCTGCTGCGCGGCGTGTGCTGTGGCTGCTGTTCAATGCTTTGATGTCACGCTGATTTCTCGATTTTTCTCCTTTTACTTTTGAACTATTACGGGGAGAAGTGGAAAAAAGAGAAGAAAACGGGGAAGATAATATAGAATTGGGTTCCAGTTATCAAATGACTAAAATAGCCTTATTTCGTTTAAGGAGCTGTGGGCGAGTGTCTAGGGACCCTTTGGTCATTGCACATAAGAAAGGCGTGACTGGTGTGGGGAAATCTGGAAAACGCCGTGCCATCTTTGAAAATAAAAATAAGTATAAAACATTAATTTTCAATTTGCCGTGGGTCAATGTTTAAATTTTCTAAGCTTATACTATTCTTGATTTCAACTTATTCAAAAATTAGTTGTTTATATTTGGTCTGTTAACAAAAGATTCGTTATAAAGCATGTGCTACAGCCGACTTAGCTCAGCCGATTTTGGATGCATTTATACAAATCCTCTTCATTTATTAGCTAAGTTCGTAGACAATTCTCTTAAGAACGAGCAAGCAAATACATCCATGCTTGTTGCATAGTAACAAAGAGTACAACAATACATACGTTGCCACCTATTATACTCGATACATCGAAGCGATCATATATGATCAACGTAATAACAGTTCTTGTAGCTCCACCGCGCACCCACCATAAGCTTGTGGTGGCAAACGTGAGTAATAGTACTTAATTGCAGTGTATAATCATTTCTCATAAACCTCAACGAGCTTCAAGTGCCACTCGAACCTTCTCATTCAAGGCCTTAATATACTCCTTTCTTGCAGGATGATCTTCCTGTGGGCGATTATGCGCAGTCCACACTGGTTCCCCGACAAACAACCTCATCAACTGCACATTGGCACACCAAAAACAAACCCTTAGCAAACACATCGGATTCAAATTGATAGCCCTTAACTTCATTTCATCATTCTCTCAAAGTACCTTGACGTAGTTACTAGTGTCCAGAGTGAAGCGGTGGTAAATCCCGGCTGGCAGAATGATAAGATCACCAGCTTTGATCCAAATGCGGATCCAACGATCACCCTTGTCTCGAACATCAAAGTATCCGCTTCCTTCTAAGCAGTAACGTATCTCTTCATCAGCATGTATGTGTTCTGTGTAAAAGTTCTTCAGCTTCTCATCATAATTAGTAACTTTCTCTGGGCACAAATCAAGCAAATCCTGGACAAAACAGTGCAGAAAAGGGTGAGTGTATAGATTCCGCTTGCTTGTGAATATAGACTCCATTTTGGCAAGCATTATTCATATTACATGCCAATTCTTGCCTAATTGAACCACAGAAAGTGTCAAATTGCTGCAGTACTTAAGGGACAACAAGAAAGAATGACAGGAGCAGTAAGATATAACTATGCTAAAACAAAGTATTCTAGGAATGAGGGGGCGATAAACAGGTCAATGGATACCTAATTTTCCGACAGTGATAGAGAAGCAACAGCTCCTGGCCAGAAAAATCTCATCAAAATTAGTGGCCTCATTTTCATTCATTCATAAATGTAACAGTAATGAAGGGTTTTAGAAATTGATTCGATGACCATAAAACTCCAGTGGATTAAAAGCTTGGA
>NBIL01143353.1:0-13935 GCA_002752925.1 Viola pubescens var. scabriuscula
AAAAAAAACTTAAAACGACAAATAATATGTTATTACTGTGTTGAGTTCTTACATTAAAAACTTTGATTGGAGTATTTAAATTTAAATAAAATGAGGGTCTATAACTAATGTTTATTTATCTTCAAAACCCTCAGTGGTGCAAGACAGACCAGGTGAAAAAAAATCGCTCGCAGCCATTTCCTTCATTCAATTCTTGAAACCCTGCTTCGCCGAAAAAGAAAACTCTTGAAACCCTAACGCCGATCCGCTCTCTACCCTCTTTCCCCAGCAGCTAGCTAAGGCTTCCTTCGGACCAGACTATGGGGTTTGATATTTTAGGAGACGACGGCGCTGGCAACGTGGACGATTCTAATATTGAAATCAACAAGGAGTTTGCTCGCAGATTCGAGCACAACAAGAAGCGGGAGGATCTTCATCGATACGAAGAACTCAAAAAGAAAGGCCAAATCTCAGAATCCGACGGCTCTGAATCTTCTGACGATGAATCCGATACTGATATAACCAACCGGAACGCCAAGAAAGAGGACGCTCGGTTCTTCGAGAATTTACTCAAGGTACGGAACCGCGACCCTTCTTTGTACCAGAATGCCAAGCTTTTCCAGTCTGATAGTGATAATGATAGCGAAAATGATGACGAACGAGTAGTTGAAAAGAAAGAGAAGAAAGGGAAGGGTGCTGTGTTTTTGAAGGATGTTGTTGCGCGGCACTTGATAGAGGAAGGGCCGGATTTTGACGATGAGGGAATGGATGACAAGGAAAAGAAAAGGATGAAAACGTATAATGATGAGCAAGAGGAATTAAAGAAAGAGTTTTTGGATGCTGTGAAGAGTGTGCCGGAGGATGATGATGATGATAATAATGGTTTCTTAAGAGTGAAAGAGAGAAATAATGATGTAGCTGAGAGTGATGATGATGACAAGGGGGAGTTCGAAAAGAAGTTGGTGGAGTATTTTGATGAGGGGGAGTTGGATGAGAGCCAGATGTTTTTAAAGGAGTACTTTAAGAATAAGATGTGGGAGGATAAGAGAGCTTCGAATAGGGATGGTACTCTTGAGGATGAGAACTTGGATGATTTGGTGAGGGACGAGGAGGAGATAGAGAAGCAGGAGAAGTACGAGGAGGGTTTTAATTTTAGGTATGAGGAGAATGCAGGGGACAGGGTGATGGGTCACTCTAGGAAAGTGGAGGGGTCAGTAAGGAAGAAGGAGAATGCTAGGAAAGAGCAGAGAAAGAGCAAGGAAGAGAGGATGAAACTTGCCGAGAAGGAGAGGAAAGAGGAGTTGAAGCATTTGAAAAATCTAAAGAAGAAGGAGATGGAGGAGAAAATGAAAAAGGTTATGGATGCTGCGGGAATTGATTTTTGTCCACTGGATATCAATGATTTGGAAGAGGACTTTAGCCCAGAAGAGCATGACAAGATGATGAAGAAGGCTTTCAATGAGCAGTATGAAAATTTGGAGGATGTGGATCCGGACTTTGGTAGTGACAGTGATGTTGATTGTGATATCGAGAAGCCAGATTTTGATAAGGAGGATGAGCTGCTTGGGCTTCCTAAGGACTGGGATGTGCTTGATTCTGGTGATGGGTTTCAGGCTTCAAGGGAAAAGATTTTGAAACTGGAGACAGAGAATGCAGATGATGATGAAGAAGAAGAAGAGGAAGAAGAAGAAAGAAGTGAGGAGAGTAAGCGGAAAAGGAAACGTAAAATGTCACTTGTGCAGAAAGTTAAAGAGGAAATGATGGAGGAGTATTACAAGCTGGATTATGAGGATACAATTGGAGACTTGAAGACCAGGTTTAAGTATGCTAAAGTGAATCCAAATAAATATGGACTTGAGACCTCAGAGATATTAGCATTTGATGAGAAGGATCTGAATCAATATGTGTCAATTAAAAAGATTGCGCCTTACAGGGAAGAGGAATGGAAGGTACCTCATAGCAAGACAAACAAATTTAAGGAAGCCTTGCTAGCAAAATCAACTGATGAGACACTTGGTAAAAAGAATAAGTTGAAGGATGACAGTAAAAAATCAGATGAAGCTTCGGACTCTGGCCAAGATGGGGCCAAGGTATCCAGGAATAAAAAGAGAAAACAGCGTATGAAAGAGCTTAAGTTAGGACCCTTGCGTCTCGGACTATACGGGAAGATACAAATGAAAGCAAAAGATAAAAGAAAGCACTGAGAGCAGGTTGAAATTTTGTGCACCTTTATAGCGGAGGTATTTCTGTATGAAAATGAGCTTTTATCTATTGAATGTTGCATGTTCCTTGGAACTTCTTTCTTTTACCACAGTTCCCTGGCTATCTAAAGGGAAGAGACTTGGGATATGCTGCTTATTTCTAATTTATAATCTTTTGGGGGCATGAACATTGGATTTTACTGAATTACTGTATGAACTCTTTGGGAGTTATTGGATTGTGATCCGTCGGTGAGATTGTTCTATTTTTGTGATGTTTGGTGTGAACTCGTATCTTTTGTTTTGCGTTGTTGCTTTAATGGTTTATACAATAATTTATGTATGTCACGATTGAGTTTCACATGAAATCATTTTTATCAGTTAATAGTATATAGAAGACTGAACACAAGCTCGGTGTCCTTGATTGGGTTGGGTAACCGACTGTTATATGACTGCAAAAGCTCAAGTGATCTTCTGTCATTTTGGTTGGTATGATTAGGGTCACAGATGTGTTGCGAAAGCTAATCTAGTACTAACTAGTAGAGTTGGAATTAACTATTTAATGTTTTTTGTTCAAGTTGCTTCTACTTTAAGATTTTAGTTATTTGGCACTTGTCTGGAAGGATTGTTCAGGTGTCATTTTAGTTACAAACCTCACTTTTGATTGAAAACAAATTGTAGTTACAAACCTCACTTTTGATTGAAAACAAATTGGCTTTCCTGTGTAATGAGGTTGCTGGATTTACAAGTGGTGATGTGCATCCAATCCAAAGGGTTTTTTGCCATGACATTAGGTGTTAGCATCAACTATAGATGTGTTTTTTGCATTTTTCATTTATTGGTAGTATTGTCCTTCAAATGGTGATATTCCTTGCATCAATCTGTTGAAACAAGTGGGTGTGCTTAAACTCATGTTATTCTGCCAGTAATAAATCCTGTAGTTTGTAATGCTGGTGAAGTTGTGGCAATATTTCTTCCATTGCAGTCACATGAAGTGCTACTATCCAAGGCAATGTTTTTCTAGTATGATTTTTCAAGTATATCTTAATTACGTGGTTAATAAGTCTCTTAGTACCATTTATCCATTTAGTAATTTTAAGAGACTAATAAGTTTAGTCAATGATTTTTGGAACAAAACTAATAATGTTCCTCCTTCCCACATACAAGATTGCGTAGATAATAATCCCTGTCTTCCAAAATGTTTTTAATATGTTTACAGTTGTTCTCGATTTATTAATTACGCTTAATCAACGCTAATTTTGATTTCTTAATACATTAGAAGTAATGAAAATGATATTTTTTGAAGGACGGAGAAAAATGTTCAGAAAGTAATTTTTTAAAGTACGGGAAGAATATAAAAGAAACTAAGTCGCATAGGAAAAATGTTCTTTCGGTATCTTTTTAATATTCTTAATTTCAAATATAAATGATTTTGTTACTAATGAAGAGTATGAAAGTGGCAATAATTAAAGAGTTTTTTATAACAATTTTTTTAATAATATGAAAGAATGTGATAGAAATTGAGGTTTATTATTATTTTTATTTAAATAAATAATTATTAAGTAAATATGACGGATAGTATTTTTATTAGAAAAAAAAAGAAATACTAATTCCCAATTTCAATTTCAACGAGGAGAAATAAAAACAAAGGAAAACAAGTGAACACTTATGCAAGCAAGATCAGACGAGACGACACCAATCTTCCATCTCCTCCTCCTCCTTTCCCTCAAACCCTGAACTACTCCCTCACTGGACTTTACCTTCTTCATTAGACAGAATCGGTTGCATCCATTATTTGTCTGATTTTGCTGTGTTGATTATGCGATGCGATTCTTTAGAAAGATAGCTGGGTTTCTTGGGCTTGTAAAAGATGATGGCGGCCATGAAGTGAGAGACCAAGAAGACGACGATCAGCATCACCACAACCACAACCACAACCAAACCCATCCCCGCTCCAATTTCCAAGAAACTGGGCTTCCTCGTAGAGGCTTCAGCGTCCCCGTCAAGGTTGCAGTCGAGCGCCCCCAGCAAGGCCCCGTTATCATCCCTTGTATCTCTGGCGATGGCGGCGTTCAGGTTCGTCTCTCCATTTCTTTATAGCACTTACCAATTCAATAGGCTTGTAGTTGAACTATGTGTTTTTATGAAATGGTCGCTGCTTCTTTTTGGTAAAACTGCGAAGTGAGGATAGATGGCCTTTTCTCTTCATGCTGTACTTAACACGATAGTAAATGAAGTGAATGAATAAAATCGTGGTCTGGTTTTGATGGTTGTCAACTTGTTATAGAACTAAGGATCGATAGCACTAAATGTCCTGGAATATAAAGGGGCAGATTCTTGTAATTTTGGTCTGTTTGAAGCTATAGCTTTTGCCTTTTGACCTTTGGTATGCTCAGTATTTTGAAGCATAGCTTCAATGCTATGTAAGTGACTGAAGAGTAAAACAACTCGTGATTCTATAACGAATTGTAAGCAAAATGATTCTCTTCATTCTAGTATGTTTGTGAGGAAAATGATACTTTCCGTGCATTATTAAACAGTGCTGTTGCAATCTTATTTTCTACTTAAACAGCCAATCTAGTATATCTATCCTGTAGGGTTTCCATGCCTAATGTAATTCGTGGTTGTTTTGTAAACTTTTTCCACAATATTCTTCATTAGTTCTCTGAGGGTGTATAGTGTATACCCCACCCACTAAGTGGTGGTCCAATATCTCCATTTTGTGGTGCTGTAATGAAATCACTTTATGCTGTCCCATACTGCAAGCTCCATCGTAGCCATGGCCTGGTCCCAAAGATTTGAGTTAATTGTTATGCTCGTATAGGATGCAAAAAAATTCTGGTCTTAATAGATACTGTTCAAGATGATGGTAAGATTTACAGTCTAGCAGAAGCTATTTTTGTTACACAATTGATTGTTCTTGCATGCTAAAATACGTGGCATGTAGCAAAATCAATGAGGAATCATGCTGACAGAATGTTCTTCCATTTATTGTACTGTCCAAGAGTTCGTTATTTATGTGTTTAGCTCTCTGGTTTACTGGTATGGAGGATTATTTGTTGTTGGGAGAGGCACTAATGTCCAGTAGGGACTTCACTCACTTCAAAGAGAAATTTCTGATTAAGTAATTAAACGGTTTTCACTTGAAATTACTTTACGCCACCTGATACTGCAAGCTGCATTGTAACCATGGAACTGGTCCCACAGGTTTGAGCATGTGTTTTCCTCACATAGGTTGCATAATCTCTATGGTTTTAATAGATGATTTTCAAGATGGCACTAAGATATAGAGTTTTAGCAGATGCTATCTTATGCAATTGATTGTTCTTGCATGCTGAAATCTATTGCGTGCAGCAACATATATTAGGAATCTTTCTGACAGATCTGATGACTGGGAGGTGAGAGAGACTTTATCTTCAAATTGTTACGATGGAAAACGTTTATACGATGGATGAGGAGGAAGTCAGTAGTTCTGTCGTTTATTGCACTGCCCAAATTTGGTTATTTATGTGTTTAGTTCTACCTTTATCTGGTATGGCATGTTATAGGATTTTTTGTTGTTGGGAGTGGCACCAATGGCCAGTTGGTACTTGAGTCTCTTGAAAGAGAAAATACTTTGGTTAGAAATTTTGAGAAACGTTCTCCACCTGTACCTTTTGTTGAGTGAGCACAACAAGGCCATGTTATAAGCGGGAGTTTAATATCTAAGGGATGTGTGGAAACATTACTCAGTTATTCACATTTGTAGTTTATTGTCATCTCCTTGACTATGGTAAACGTACGAGGTAGAGATGATGAAATGTTGGAGGATGGAGTATGTTGTTGGAGCCCCAATCCTAGGAGACCCTTTTGCTATGTAGGTGGTAGAGACCAAAGGGCTAGTTAATCTCTGATATGAACCTTCCCATGGACCATGGTTTAAGAACTCATGGGCATAAGTAGTTTCTCACCTCACTTCAGTCATTCTATACTTGTTTCGAAGAATATGAAGAAAAAAAATCGTGTTTATTTTTCTTGCATCTCGCATTTCTCACGATCACTACCTTTACTAGTCTCCATCACTTTTTTTACAGTTTGTACAATTTGTTTTACTTTTCTATTAAAGAACTCAAAATTTAAATCAACACCATGGGTGAAACATACATAGGCTTAGAATTCTCATCTGAGTATCCTTTTGTGTCTAGTTCTGGAACTTCCGTTTGTCATATCATTAATGTGATGGAGGTGGAGAGGAAGTCGAGAGGTACTGGTGGTTTGGGGTTCAAACTGCATGCTTCATTTTACTACAACTATTATTTCAGTCTCAACTTAAAAGATAGTACAAAAACTATTTTGAATTCCCCAGTATCAGTAAGAGAGGGAGAGAGAGAAAGAGAGATGTTGTCTCCTTCTATGATTTCCTTTCGTTAGCATTAATAATTCCCAGTTATCGATTCATGCATCTATAATTTCCTTGTTTGAGATTGTAATGTAGTTTGTCCTACAAGTCCAAATGCCTTCTCCCTTCCTCTTCCAAAATCCTTGTATTTTATTCAGTTAGGTAGTTTGTGAACCTCTTAACACTTTTATCCTTCTAACTTGGATCTGAGCTTCACTATTTAGCAAGGAATATTGTCAAAGATGTATGAGTATGACTGATAAGCTTTGTTGTAAAAGGATTATGGAAACCTGTGGCATGTATTGGAGTCACCTTCTGAAAGAATGTAGTTAAAAATGTGAGTGTCAGCTGTACATTATTTGGATGGATCCTCAAATCACAGAACAACGGTTCAGTACTAAATCTTTCACTTTTCTATTTTGCTTATATCTTTGTCTTAAAGTTTAAAATTGGAGGATCATACTTTTGTTGATATAGGAAGTGGCAACCATACTGCTGTAGTTTGTTTTGTTTTTCTGGGAAGTGAAGCAACCTTGTTTGCATTATGTTTATGAGAGGTTGGGCACTCTACTCGTTCTGCTATACTTATTAAGGAGTTTACTTCCCTGAAGTATTGGTTTTTCCTTCCCGAGCTCCACAGGTTGAGTTGATCATGTATGCATACATTTGAACTAGATCAGAGTCATGTTTACCATTGTTATTTCTCTCTTAACTCATGACGCTGCAATTGCTGATTGACATCATGTTTACCATCAATTTCTTCTCTGTGAGCTCAAGTTGATGAACATTTTACTTATTCTTCTTTCTGTTTAGGGATTGAGGTGGTATGCAAAGCGCCTAAAGGTAGATGAAGACGGAGATGTGGCTGATGAATTCATCGAAGAGATTTTACCACAGACAGCATCCAGCGCAGATGACACACACAAGCCATTGCCAAAATTTGCAGATGACACACACAAGCCATTGCCAAAATTTGCAGCGAGGTACAGTGCTCGACCAGCTACAATCAAGAAACAAGTGCTGACTCAGGATGGGAAATTCCAACAGTGCATTGAGCATCAAGGTCGATTACAATGGGTATGATGGATCCGAAAAATCAAAGGTTTGCAGGTTTAGGCGTAAATCTGAATACCAAAAGTTGCTGGTGGGGTGATTTGGGTTTCGTTTGTTAGAGAGGTAAGTATGCTGTTTGTTCAATGTTGGCCTAGAATAGATTTTTGCGAAGTGCGTTGTCGCACAAACTCTAAAACCCTGCACCCAAATTGTACTAATATATGCTTTTTTGCTGGAAGATCCAATTCATATCCAATTAGATACCAGTTGGAAGAACTTATTCTGATCACCTAAATTAGATGCACTCTTTACAGGTTTGTTTGGGAACAGATCCTACAAGATTTGAATGTTTAGGTTAAACTCTTATGTGACTTTTCAGTCTATATTTCATACATCACATTTTGTATCAGCTTTAGTTATCTGGAAGTGTTCATCTTTATTCAAGTCATAAAACATTATCTGTACATTAGCTTGATGCATAGAAAGCCATCCTTACGCACCTAAGATGGTGAGAATGGTACAGAAAGTGACAAATCTGTTCTCGGATGGAATAGACTGAAACACAACACACACGAGCACTACATAGACTACTTATACCCTACAAATATTTGTGTCCAGTAGCATGACCACCTAAGGGGTAAGTAGGAGCGGTGGTTCCAGCCATGGGAGCGGCAGTTCCGACACCAACAGGATGGCTGCCGGGGTAGGTTCC
Organism: Viola pubescens var. scabriuscula; assembly: GCA_002752925.1. Lineage (NCBI taxonomy): Eukaryota > Viridiplantae > Streptophyta > Magnoliopsida > Malpighiales > Violaceae > Viola > Viola pubescens. The sequence goes on from NBIL01143353.1 coordinate 8,321, forward strand.
AACTCCTCCGGCCACCACCGGGTGTTGGTTGTAGTGGCGGTGCTTTGAACTTAGTTTCTGAGCAGCATGGTTGGCTTTGGCCTGGTGCATTTCCATCTTGGCTTGAGCCTCCTTAGCTTTCCTTCTCTCCTTAGCTATCTGTTTCTCTTCATGAGTCCTCACTGTTGCCATCTCTGTCTGCAAGTTTTTACAAACAACAGTAAATAAATAATTAAGTAAAAGATGGTTCTTGCATTTCTGGATTATATGATGATTATGATATGGAGTATCAAATACTATAATGCACCTTTTCTTCAGCTTTCGCTTTGCAGATGATTAAGTGCTCCTTAGCAACACTTGCAAAGTTGCTGATTTTCTCCTTTGCAGCTTGCATTTTTCTTTTCTCTATGTGCGTTCAACGGATTGAAATTGTTGTTATAACTTCAGTGGAATGTTTTTATCCAATTTTTCAAGACTTGCAAGTCTATGGAAGTGGTAAGGGATTATTCTTATACGGTTTGTTCTGTCCAAAAACAATGTTGGAGAGCATGCCACGATGGCTGCCACGTGTCGGTGCACGGAGCTTCATGCCTCTCATGAAGTGCCAAGTTGCAGAACTAACAAAATAGCAGACAAATGAAGGAAATGTCGTCACCCAAAAGGATGGGGTAGTACGCACCGACGGGAGGCCTTTACCATTATCTTACGTCAAATAGCTAGAACATACTATAATTTTATCAGTAATTTTCTTTCGATCCTGATTATTCTCAATTATGATTAATTTTATTCGAGTTTTATAAAAAAAAAGTAGTGATTTTCTCAGATATAATTTTTTTCATTCCTAAACTTATCATATTTCTCCATTTTACCCTCTAGTCAGCCACATTTGGCATTTCCCTCTTCTCCTAATACACCTCACACATAATTAGTAAATAGATAAAAGAAGCAAGAGTCACTGTCAAAAAAAATATTACTTAATGATTACTTTAATCTATGTGTTCGGTTTTCAAACGTCATTTAATGGAGACAGAAAGAAGTAGTAAATAACTAGCACATTTGTTCCATTTGTGGGCCTTAATTTTTTTAATAGGTATAATTATATCGTATATTAATTTTAAATAAGGTGATGTAGTTACGATTTATTATGTTTATAGAAACATAATTATTTTATTGATTGCAAAATTTTTACAAACATGACACTAAATTAATTATTTAGAGGTTTCATTGCAAATCTTCGAATATTTGGATTCCAATTCCGGGTTTAATTGAAAATCTTTTACGAATGCAGAGAGTAAACTAATAAAAATTATTAAAATGAATAATTACATATACTATGAAAAAATATATAAAATTTCATAAATATATAGACACGATTGAATATTTTTTACAAATACGAACATTAAATTAACTATTTACGAATTAGATCGAAAACAATTTACGAATACATACACTAAATTAATGAGCCGCGCTAAATTAAGTGTCCATGGTAAAATTTTGAACATTAAGCGCTACGTGTATAGATACTGTTGCGTACACAGGCGATGATATCATGGAGACGGGAGTATGCAATCCCCACGAGATTGACCAATAGAAAGAAAAAAAAGTAATCAATAGTAATAATAAACCAATGGAAGGAAGGAGGAGGAGAGGAAAGCAAAGAGTGAAGTGATGGACCTTATCGTTTCATGCAGCTCCTGCTCCTTCCTACACCGGAGCCCGGCATTCCGCCGGAATATTCCATCTCCGAAACGACTGCCTTACCAGCCGAAATCGCTGAGAAGAAGTCTCCCTACAACGACGTCGCAGCTGGTGGAAGTGGCAGAGAGCAATATCAACTATTCTTCCGAAGGTCCAATTCCGACGCATAAAGTCACTGTTCACGACAGACAACGAGGAGTGGTTCACGAGTTCGTTGTTCCTGAGGTAACAACTTCCTAGTCTCTGGCTTTCGTGTAAGAACTTTTAACTCTTGTACAAATGGATTAGAAGAAGAAAAAAAGAGAATGATGGACTTGATTTTTGATTGGGTAAAATGCAGGACCAGTACATATTGCACACAGCTGAAGCACAGAACATTTCTCTCCCTTTTGCTTGCAGGCACGGTATTGCTTTCTCTTTTCTTCTTTACTAATGCTATGAGTTTTTATTTATACTCGGTTCCTGACATAGTAGCTAAAAACATTAGGAGTCCATATGAGAGGACTTGGATGATTGTGAAGAGATTACACTATAGGCTAATATAGCACATTTGTTTATTGCTCACCCCTTGTTTCGTCACCCATTTGTCACGAATATGCGGGTGGCGATTTGATGAGTGTTGGTTTTGAGGTTCATTAATGGAGGGACTAGGGAGGATCTAAGAGATCACAAAATAGTGCATTGATGAATGCAAGATTTTGATTGATTTTAATTATAGGTAAATAGTGTTTTGGGATGGGGATGGGGATTTGCATAGAATGTGGTACCACTAGCAAAGTCTGGGATTCAGCTAAACAGATTTGTTGCGAGCGGATTGTTTCCTTGTAATCAATCAGTGGAGGCTGTGAACATACTTTTGTGAGTTTTAATTTTGAAACGTCGACTTTGTAATGCATTTGGTAGAGACCTGACTTTATCTTGAAGACTCAGCAATTTTAGCAGTTTAAAAGGTTTTCAGCCTAAAAGTTTTGCATGTTAGGAAGGGAAGCAAGAAGGGGCAGGAAGAAACGAGATAAATTGAATTTAGACCCTATATTTCTGTCTGCTGGTAGTTTTTTGCTCTCTTCCCATTTCCTTCCTCATAGTGATTCATTTTGAATGTCTTCATGCTTTACTAATAGCATACTGGAATGTTGGTATGGATTATTCCCATCACTTCAATTTATAAAAAAATGTGACTTTGCATGTCTCTGTTCCTCAATGAATTTTATTAATGATGACGGTGTAATTGAGGAAAACAATGTTAGGAGCCATGTTATTTTTAATAATGTTTTTTATTGTGAAATTTTTCTTGCTGATAGGTTGTTGCACTAGCTGCGCTGTACGTATAAAATCTGGAGAACTTAGACAGCCAGAAGCACTTGGGATATCAGCTGAATTGAAGGCACAGGTATGTGCATAACTTTGTTTCACGTTTCTTTTTTCAATGAAACGCTTCATATGTTGCCTTTATTATGGAGAAGTAGACAATTGATCTATGGTTAGCTACCTGTGTTTTGAAAATTCCCTTGATGCTGATGTTGTTTTCCTGTACTAAATTCTATTACGGATTGTATATAATACAGTTTCCTATGTATAAGTAAACAATGCAATATGAAATTGAACTTTCCCTCTTTTATTTTCTCCATTTTCGATAAATTAGTAAGTATTGTGGAGGTCTTTCAGAATTTACTTATTTTTTCCTTGAAGATGTGTTTGTCAAAATGAGTCAAATCTAGTTCTGTTTTTATTTTATTATGTGAACCAGTGAATTATCCTATCAGATAATTTCACAGTGATGGTTTTTCTGATCTGAATGTTAGGGTTTTTAGCTTGGCATTATATCTGCAATGCTGCGCTGATAATCCATCTTTAGTTTATTGGAATAATTTATAATTTATTTGTAATTTTCTTCAATTGCAGGGTTATGCACTTCTTTGTGTGGGTTTCCCAACTTCTGATCTTGAAGTAGAAACACAAGATGAGGATGAGGTTGCATGCAAACTTTGAATTTCTAGCTTTGATAGACATTTCGTGCAATGGGAATTTCTAACAAATGCAGAATGCTTGTACATTCTTTTACTTATCATTTAAAGACAAACAATGAGTTTATGAATCCATATTAGATAAACTGTAAAAAATCTATGGAATTACTTAGGTACTTGAATTCCTGTTTGCTTATACTGAGTCGTAAAAAATGTGATGTTTACGGGCAGGTGTACTGGCTTCAGTTCGGAAGATATTTTGCCCGAGGACCAATAGTAAGTTCTGAGTTCCCGAAAGTTGCTACTACTAGTTGAAACAAGTGAAGGAAAACAGTGGAAAAGAGAAGGTTATCTAACTTTTGAATGCTTCAATGTTTACAGGAAAGGGACGACTACGCATTGGAATTGGCCATGCTTGATGAGTGAGGAATCAGGAATGTGGGACGTTACTTGTGTCGATTTGCGTCCTTATAGTTTTTTCATCATGGCTCTCCCGTCTCGAGTTAGTTAATCAGTAAGCATTGTATTTGATATTGCTTAGCGCATTCACTGCAATATAATGAACTCTATCCATTTTGATTGCATTCTTTTGCCTATAGTTTTCCCCCATATCGAATTGTGAACCTCATTATTCCAAGTGTCATCACTTACATAAGTGGTGAGATTGTAACATAATCTCCGATGGCAACGGTTACGGTAACGGTAAGTAGGTCCGTACACCGGTAATGGACCCGTTTTCAACAAGCAATAGTAGTACTTAAATTCTCTCTTGTTCAATAAGCACATATAATGCACCACCAGCTCACTTCCTTTTACAACTTGACATGACGACAACAAAACGTAACAGATTCGTGGGAAAACCAATTCAACCAACCTAATTTTCATCATTGGAATTCCTGTTATTGGTAGGATTCACTAAAAGGGAAAGTTGTACAGACAATTTGACGTAAAGATTAGATGAAACGAAACTTGTTGCCACACCAACTCACGGCATGTATGCGGCAAGCGGTACGTTTGTTGACGAGGCTGATGGAGTATGGACCCTTTGCACTTCATAACAAAAGCAAAAAACTCTACATCTCTGCCATATCTGCCATCTTTGGTACAACCACTTGCAAACAATAGGACCCAAATCTCAAATAATTTGGTCTGCTACCAGATCAACATTATATATCTAACTTGTTTTCTTTCTTTCCCGGAAACTGAACAGATCAGTCCAAGATATAGCTTGTCCACCCACCGTCAATTCTCGAGTTCGAGTATAGAAAATGAAAAATAACTATAACGGGTCAAGATTCAACAATGTTCGAACGAGATTAGTTTTATATCAAAAGGATAAGAAAAATAGCGTAGAGAAATCGAAATGGTGGAAAATGCGGAAAACTAGATTTCGTTTATAACTTCGTTATCACGTATGTCATAATAAAAGACTACCAACTTAATGATTAATTACCAAATATGAATGTGCACGACTTAAAATGTGCGCATGCTTTATCTAATTAGTAGTATCTTTTTTTCGATAAATCAATCCTGTGGGACAGAGAGATGAGATGTGGAAGAGGTTCAATGGCGAATTATTATCCTCTAAGATTTGATGAAATGCAAGATGTGGAAGAGATTAATTCAATGTCACAGATACAATTTCAGGTCAATGTTTTCTTTTTTTTTAAGTCTAAGTCTAAGGTATGAAATTGATAAGGATAAAAATTCCTAAGATCAATATCTGTAACAGTGATTTTATAGATTGATGCTCTAGGATTAGGATTAGGATTAGGATAGGATCATTGTTTCCGTTTCAAAAAAGTGTCGGCTAATCCTGACTTTTGGACACGGGAAATTAAATACAGAGTGTAGATTCCAGAGCCGATTTCAGCTCGAACTTATCAAAAACAAATGGATATCTTTTTATGGTGACATTTGTTTGTAAATTTTATGAGTTTACGAGCCCACACATAATAGACCGTAAGCTACTTT
>NBIL01143360.1:0-16684 GCA_002752925.1 Viola pubescens var. scabriuscula
CTATTTGTTACATTTTTATCCCTTGTTGGTTTTTCTATTTACCATAATGTCATATGAGTATTATTTACAAGAATTGATAGAATAAGAAAGAGCGGGAGAAAAGATACATTGAAAGAGTAGAAATAATACGGCATTTAATCACGACCGGAGAAAGTAATAAATAAAAAAGGCAAGGCAATGACATGGAACGAGACAATGTTCAATTAAAAAATAAAACAAAACAACGTACTCCTATTTACTAGTAGTATTTTAAAAAACTATGGAAACTTATCTCTCTCCCGCCGCAACGAGTGTCCTTCTTCGGTTCATACCCTGCAGCATAGAATAAAATACTTTTGAATATATGTAAGTCGTTTAGTATTAAATTGGCTTTTAATCTATATTTATATTTATAGAAGAAGATTCCACATTTTAATTAGGTATAAAGATAATCAAATCTATTTCTCAAAAAGTCTAAACGGTTGAGCTAATTAAACTAAATAGCTAACGTGCTCGTGATGGAGTTTAAACCTTAAATAATTATACTAAAAAATAAGAAGTTAAAACGTTTTACGTACTAATAAATTATATTAGTCCCTTTAGATAATAAATTATACAAAAAATGTTAACTTTGAGTGTAGGATAAATTACCATGAAAAATCATCTCTGAGGGAAAAAAACATGATACTAAAAGAAAATGTAAAGAAAATCAAATTCAATCAAATGAAGAAAAAAAAAAACAGCACCAAATTAATCTCTTGTTGGAAAGGAATGTACCGTTTATTAGTAATTATTAATAGTAAAATGAAAGAGATGGTTAAAAAGAATAATTACTGTTGGAATTCTATATTGATGGAAGCGGGAGCTGTGGAAGAATTGGCGATACTGCCAAAAGCCGTTTCGGATAGGACAATGGTGGTGCCCATAGCGGAGGGCCGAGACGCGGAATTGACGGAATAGTCAACGATTCTTACTTGAATTATCTGGTTAGGCTGGCATGAGCTGGCCACGGTGGCGCTAATGCACCTCACCCTGTACTGTCTGCCGCAAGCCGCCCCATTGTCCCACACCCCGTCTCCGGCCGCCGCAAACAGGTTGCTCGACGGAAACTGCGACGCATCGCTGCCGTAGCATGCCGTCGCTATTTAATTACAAGAATACGACCAATTAATTTCAAATCAACCAAAAAAAAAGTGTTTGGTTTGAAAAATTAGGAATGATTAATTAGTGTTGTCATTAATTATTATTTAATTGGAGCTAATTAGAGGGGAAGGGTACTTACGTAAATATGGAGCGCTGTACTGAGCGGCGGTGCCAACATCGGCGAGGGAGTGACGGAGGAGAAGTGAGGATATGGAGATGAAGAGGAAAAGGTGCCTTATCATTTTATTTTTGCTAGAAGGAGCGAAATTATCTGGATTGGATCTTTTCAATTTTATGATGATTAATTCTCAATAAGAAATTATATGATAACTTCAAGTCAACGGCAATTTTTCAATTATTTTCTTGAGTCTTTGATTTTTAATTTTTATAGTTTTTCTTTTCTCACACTCGAATATTGGGTGGGGATTAGAGTATAAAAGATTTTTCTTTTGTCAGAGTATAAAAGAATTTAGAATTTATTTTATACGAGATACGCTCGGGCTATGAATGATTTAACTTTTTCACTATTTTAAAATATGGATGGTTCATTTACGTATATTCATAGACTACGAAATTCTATCGTTTATACTTTTTGCTAAAATAAATTTATCTTCCAATTTGAAAAAATTCTTGTATGGGGAATACCTCACTTTTATAGTTTTATTCTTGTACATATATATAAAACCAGAAAAAAAAAAAAAACTACCACTTAGGAAGATTTTTTTTTATATAAACGGAAGTGATATTTGAATTTGGTATTTTTATTATCAATCAAACAACTAATGAACTATATGGTCATTGGCTACTTCGGTTGTTATTAAGATGTCGTACCTTTCAATTCTTTCCCTTGTTTTTTAATTTAAACTCAACTTGATTTAAGAGCTAACTTTTGTTAATTTGGACCAAAAAATTAAGCCCAAAACGACCGGTGTAGTTAATAACCTTATAATATAACAATATTTTGTTGTATATGATATATGAAAAAAATTGCAATTCTTCATTGTTATTATTTGAGAGTTTTACTCGTCAAAAGAATGATGTTAAGGTTGAACCACTCGAAATACTTGTCCATGTCCGAAATGGAATAAGGAAAAGAAAGAACAAACCTAGGTTGTCAATCCCGTACCGGTGAGTTTCTTGATTTGACTATTGGTATGAAATGTATCGATTTTAATCAAAATATCAGTTTCAATTGACATCTCGAAATTATATTTTTTATAATATATATTTACATACAATTACACACAAATTTACAAGTATTCAATAAATTTGTGATTTACTTTTTAATATTGGGATGAGATGTACCGTCCATTTCGGTCATATCGGTCAAATACCGATATCAATGAAATTACTAGTATAGACCGAGATAGAAACTGAAATGGTACGTCAAATTTTCTATCCCGTTTTTCGTATTAGGATGGAATGTCCCGGCCGGTATGGTATATGATTGATAATATTGGAATGGACGCTGCTAAACTAGCCTCCGAGACTGGTCACCGAAACTGAGGGAATCCGTAATTACAAAAATACCACTGTGGCTTAATTACAGAACTGCCATTAATCCTTTTCCTTCTCCCTTTTGTTGAGATGAGAGAGACGGAACCACGCTCGTGGCGGTGGCAGATGATGCAGGAATGACCAAAGTCTAACCCTAGAGTTGGAAACGATTCAACAAAAGAGAAAAGGAAAATGATTAATGGCAGTTCTGTAATTAAACTACAGAGACATTTTTATAATTACGGAATGACGTGACGACTCTCAGTTTCGGTGACCAGTCTCGGAGACTGGTTTATCATTATCCTATTGGAATAAACACCTTAAGCCAAGTTATAAGCATAAAAGAAAAGTAGCGATGACGAACTCTACTCGCAATGAACTTAGCTTGCTGTAAGATTTTACTACAAGGCAACCATCGGAACCATGATAGGACACCACACCTGATTGAGAGCCACCACTAGATCTGTTCGACCCACAATGCGGCGCAACCCTAGCCGATCCGAGCTTGATTTGACACTAAGCACACCTTTAGGGTCATCATCATGCCACTGCTCATGACGCCAAGACCAACCCTCGTCTCCCCACTACTGCATTTCCGAGACATACGCATCAGGGCTGGTTTGCAAACAAGCTTGGGAACTCCATGGCCAACAACACACCATTCATCCACCTCAAGTACCAATTTAACCTTGGCCAAGAATCGGTATTTTCATGAGAAATGCAAACATAGACATTTTAATTGAGAAAACCAACTGTTTATGCTATTGTTTATATTTTTAAAAGAAAACACGAATTCAACATTCAGATTTTAAGAAATAGAAAGGAAACCACTCTACATTGTTTAAAAATCCTTAGAAATAAACAACGTTTCCAAGTGTTACACTACTTCCAAAGCTTCCTTAAAGACATGTTCTTCTCCGTTTCCTTCTTCATCACCTTAGCCACAGCCATTTCAAAATCTTCCTGCGTAACATGGACCCTTCTTTCTCTTAGAGCAAACATACCCGCTTCTGTGCAGACAGCCTGCAAAAATCCAGATACAGAAACGAGTCAGAAAGCGTAATTAGGAAGCCTCGTGATCGGAAAGGAACCCTTAATTCTATTACTACCCATGATATTGCATTACATATTATAATTTAGCTAAGAACTCAAAACAGGGAAAACTAAAAGCGGGAGTCATAAAAGATGGACATAGGCTTGATTACCTTGAGCTCTGCACCAGATGCACCATTCATCTTCTCTGCAATCTTCTTCAGATCAATTCCACGCATCAAGTTCATCCTTCTTGAGTGAATTTTCAAGATATCCAGACGTGACTGCATATCAATTAATCATTCAGTAAAACACACTCTTCATGAAACAGGAAGTAAAACAAGGTGACTATGACATGAGGTATACCTCTTCGTTGGGATTTGGAAACTCAATCTTTCTGTCAATTCGTCCTGGCCTAAGGAGAGCTTGATCAAGAATATCAATCCGATTTGTGGCCATCAAAACCTGATTATATCGAGATTGTCAGATCAAGTAATAAGCAGCACGGGCAGCATCAAAACCATGAGCAGTTTTTGTAATTTGGTCTATGATCTCCTGATGTTACACACATTACCTTTATTTTATTTGAAGCCTCAAATCCATCTAGCTGGTTCAGAAGCTCCAGCATAGTCCTCTGAACCTCACTGTCACCATTGCCACTACCAGACTCCATTCGAGCAGATCCAATACTATCAATTTCATCCATAAAAATAATGGATGGAGCATGTTCCCTACAACAACACAAAAGCAAGCCAAAAACATGCCAGTTATAAGATATTAAATGCATAAATACATGTCAGCAAGAAATTTTATGATGGACAGAAGAATACATAACATTGTGCTTCTGTGTATCCAGCATATTCACAATTGACAAAAAATAAGTTAGAAAGCTAGTTTGCTTATTTATTTTAAAGGAAGGAATCAATTAGAAGATAACTAGATCAATTCCCCAAACCTACAATTGAGCATTTCAAGTCTAATATCCCACAGTTCTACAAGGGGGAGATCAATCCTTTAATAACCCAAGCTGCTGCAGATAGAGACTATATTCAACATCTTTCATGTCAAGTTCACGATTAAAAACCAAAAATCCTTAACAAACTAAGGAGCAAAGAAAGAAAGAGACCAACCTTGCCATCACAAACAGCTCTCTCACCATTCTCGAGCCTTCTCCGATATACTTCTGCACTAATTCAGAGCCAGAAACCCTGATGAAGGTACAGTCAGTGTGGTGGGCGACTGCCCTAGCCAATAAAGTCTTCCCTGTGCCAGGAGGACCATAGAGCAGAACACCCTATCATGGCAAGAGAAAGTTACAATGAATACTGATCATCTAAAACATTTTACTTAAAGGATGCAAAAGCTCAAAAGCATATTATACCTTGGGCTGGGCAATTCCAAGACTCTCAAACAACTCAGGATGCTTGATTGGAAGCTCAATGACCTGAAAAAAACAGAAAGCATAAACAAAGAAACCAATCAACTACCCGTGATAAATAATATAATGAAGACTGAAGAGATTCAGACAGAATGATCCTAAAGATCCACAAACCTCCTTTATCTCTTTAATTTGTTGGTCAAGACCACCAATCATATCATACGTGGAGTCTGGAACTTTCTCAACCTTCATAAGGTTGACCAAGGGATCCACTTTGCTTGGCAAGACCAAGTGAAGAACATAGCTATCATTGCGAAGGGCAACCCTTGTTGACGGTGTGATCTTTGTGATATCGATGCTCTTATCAATATCAACGACATACTTGCCTTCCGGATGAACCTGTAAAAAATCCATCAAGCAGTTCAAAATCCTCCTACCATGTTCAAAACAACCAACCATCCAAAAAGAATAACTCATAAGTACTGCCTCTTTAACTATAAAAGACCAGTAATACCACACAGACATTGGGCAGCAATATAAAAGCATATAAACAAATAACTGACAATGCAAGCAAGCAAACCCTGTACCTTGACTAACACTTTGTTCTTTCCCATTACTTTCACAACTTCACCAACATATGACCCAGGTTCCTGCAGAAGCTGCAATTCCTCGCGGAGCATCCGCACTGCACAGCAACATCAAATTCAGTACACCTATCTACTAAGCTTTAGCGACTAGGCAGAAAAATTAAACTATCAAACCCCAGTTAACAAATCAAAACTCCCCAACAATAGTAAAAATTAGGGTTCATATGACCATAAAGGTGAGAGATTTAGTGACGTACCTCGTGAATTGAGCTCGTTCCGTTGGGCTTCGAGACGATTGAGGTTATGGGTCTTCTGGCGCACCTGGAGCTGGAGCTCGTGGATGTGTTGGAGATAGTATTGCCTCAACCCTTCTCCTTGCTTCACCCCGGCCGATTTGTTGGAGCATGTCTCCTCGCCGGTTATAGATACCGGCCGCTTCGATTCAACTACGACAGTCGCCATAGATTTACAGAGTTCCGATTTCAGTTCTGGATTCCGCCTTCCAAGAGGATTTCTTTGTGAAGAAGTTTTTGGATTTAAAGATCGAAGCCTTTGGATTTGAGGTAGTGGGATGGGAGAGGCACCGTCTTTATAAAGGTTGAAGTACAAGAATGTCTTTTCTAACAAAACAAGACAGGGAGACGTTAAATTTGGGCTTAAATTAATGTTTAAATTAAAGACCATTGGGCTCTTGAATGGGCTCTTTTGTAGAGGCCCACAACTGTAATGAGATGCTATATATATGGCCAGATCCAGCGAGGAGCTTCTCTTGCGTCTAGCCCCCATTCTGCAACAGAGCGCTCTGGTGAGCCAAAAAAAAAATGAAATTTTTAATTTTTTAAGAATTTCTTCCATTCCAATTTTTCCTCAGAGCCTAGGGTTAGGAATTGCAGATTCGAGCCATTGAAATCCATGTCCAGAAAGGAAAGAGAAAAAAATATTTATCTCTAGCGATTCTAATATTTCTGATTTAATCAATAACCTTAACATTCTTGTAGTTTTGTGTGTAATTAGTGCATTAATTGAGTAATCAGTGTATAGATTGTGTTGTATAAGTTATGGATAAGAAAAGAGTAGCGGTTCCAGTAGTTTGCCACGGCCACTCTCGCCCCGTCGTGGATCTGTTTTACAGCCCAATCACTCCTGATGGCTTCTTCCTCGTCAGCTCCAGCAAGGGTAAATCATTGTTTTTTCTATCCATGTTGGTTGGTTTTGTTTGTTTTGGTGAATGTTAAGTTCGGTGATGCTTGTGTTGATTTTGCGAATTTGTGCTTGGCTAGATTCTACTCCTATGCTCAGGAATGGAGAGACTGGTGATTGGATAGGTACATTTGAGGGGCATAAAGGTGCTGTGTGGAGTTGTTGCTTGGATACTAATGCTTTGCGAGCTGCTTCGGGTTCTGCTGACTTTACTGCGTGTGTATCTACCCGCTCCTTTTGTTTGTTTGGATTTGGGTTTTGTATTGCATGCTTTATCCTTTTCGCTTACATGCTTTCTTTCTATAATCGAAGCTTGGGCACCTTTTTGAATCTCTTGTTATAAGTGTTAGGTGTATTGCAAACCATGATGAGCCTGTAGGTTATGCACCACCTAGAATTGTCTGTTTTTGGTTTACATGGCTTAAGGTTTTCCATCATTCATCTGCTAGGGAGTCACAACGCAAAAGGATGACTTTAGAATTTTGCTCTGATGTATAGCTATTGTCTATCTTGTTTGTGATGGAATCATCTCTATATGTGATCACTTGCAAAGAGTCTCAGATACTCACGCTGTGCATTGCTTGTTGTATAGTTCATGACCATTGCTACTCAGAAGTTGTGGTTTATTGATAGTAATTTGACTGTGCTATGTAAAACCCTTCACCTGCAGGAAAGTATGGGATGCATTAACAGGGGATGTGCTGCACTCATTTGACCACAAGCACATTGTTAGAGCCTGTGCCTTTTCAGAGGTAAACTTTGCATTATTTCTTTTCCCCTGAACTCGCAGTTCATACAATTGAACTTCATTTACTTGGGCATTATCCCCTTTTTATGCCTGTGCGCTTTTAGTTCTAACTTCAACTGATAAAGGCACTTTACTGTATTATGTAGCGGATTGTTATGTGCCAAAGAAGCAGGTGCATAGACATATTTGAGTAGAGATATTGACATATTGTATAATTATAGAGTAAGCCAGTAACATAGAATCATCTTGGAAACCATCAGGTCATTTTTATTTGTCGTTTTATGTGTATGATATGTTTGGGGCAATCTTACTGTTGAATGGGGAAGGTTGTCAGCTGACCATGTCAATTAAACAATGATCTATTCTTGGTAAGCTTATTTCTTTGGAAGCATGTTCTCTAGTTTTCACCTACAATAGGGGTGTAAGGGTAACTATTGCAGTGATTTTATTTCAGCTGTGGTTGTTAGTAGTCAATGTTTATTGCAATCCTGATCAGTTGTAAAACCTAGCATTGTTTACTCAAGGCTTCATTTGGGCCTGTCTTTCTTCATTTTAAGATTTAGCTGTGGTTCACTTTGCTTAGTCTTCTTTGTTACGTTCTGCATGCATCTCACGTGTTTCCTAATCCCCAATATGGCCTCAGGATACTCACTTTCTTCTCACTGGAGGATTCGAGAAAGTCCTTCGAATTTTTGATTTGAATCGTCCCGAGGCACCTCCAAGGGAAGTTGATAAATCTCCTGGCTCAGTCAGAACTGTTTGCTGGCTTCATAGTGATCAAACAATCTTAAGCTCTTGCTCTGATATGGGTGGTGTCAGGTTTGGTCTCCTACCAATTCATTTTTAAACAGCTTTTAGGTGTATTTGGATAGCCTTGACTTGCCATGGAAAGTAAAGAAAAAAAGTTAAATGTCTCCATGCATCTTTCCAGTGAAAAAATTGATGGAACATCTGTGGTATTGTTTGAAATTCTGGGAGATTTGGGGATAAAATCCACAACGTGCATAAGTTTAGGGCAGCTGAAAATCCTAGCTAGCTGGTACATTATGGTGTTTAAGGCATATGCTTGAGTTTGATTGATACAAATTCCAGAGACAGGCATTTTACTGATTATTGAATCACATTTTATAGTACTAATTACTCATGTTGCTTGCATTTTTACATTTCACTGAAGTTGCTTATATTTCGCCAGCGTTTGATATATCAGTGTTAATTATAGGTTTAGCTGAAATTGGTAACGATGATGCAGATTATGGGATGTAAGGAGTGGGAAGATGGTGCAAACCCTTGAGACTAAGTCCTCTGTGACAAGTACTGAAGTGAGTCAAGATGGCCGTTTTATTACGACTGCTGATGGTTCTAGTGTTAAGTTCTGGGATGCAAACCAGTAAGTTCCGACTTTGGTTGCTCTCCTTCCCGTGCCATTTTTTGGAAGCAAAGAATTATTGTTCTGAAGTTTCTTTGATATTGTGATGTATTCTCTTTTGAATTGTTTTCCTCCTTCCTCCTCCAGTTTTGGGTTAGTGAAGAGCTATAACATGCCATGCCCAGTGGAATCAGCTTCACTGGAACCAAAGTATGGAAACAAGTTTGTAGCTGCAGGAGAAGATATGTGGGTTCGTGTATTTGATTTCCACACTGGTGAAGAGATAGGTATGTGTTCCAATATAAGCTGGAAAAAGTCATCGTATGGTTACAATCCTTGAATTTCTAGACAGTAACTGTGACTTATTAAAGCAATTTTTGGGTGGATTAGTAGTTAGCTACACTGTTTCAAACTGTATTTGTTCGGTCCAAAATAATATGGTTTCAAAGTGTCTTCTAACTGACTTTTAATTGCGGTTGCAGCATGTAACAAGGGTCACCATGGCCCGGTACACTGTGTTCGTTTCTCACCAGGAGGAGAATCCTGTGCCTCAGGTTCTGAGGATGGAACTGTCAGAATATGGCAGACTGGTCCTCTAACTTATGACAACACTGAGACACCGACGGCCAATGGATCAACTGGAAAGGTGAAGGTAAGTGCAGAAGAAGTTTCACGGAAGATAGAAGGCTTCCAAATTACGGATGAGGGGAAGGCAAAAGAGAAGGAAGAAGCAGCAGGGAAGGATTAGAGTGGGGGAGACCCTTCCTATGTAGTTTGTAAGCCGACTAAATTTTTGTACAAGCTTTAGTTAGTAAGCTGGACACAGATGCTTCGTTCAACTACATTTAGAAATTATGTGCAAGCAATATAGAGAGAGACAGTCCTAGAGTGCTTGATTTGACGAGAAATTATAGTAAATTATTAATGTCTAAGCAGAATGAGCTGAAACGAAACAAAAAAGTCGAAATATTGCATCTTACCATGTTTAAATTTTAATGTAGTTCAAAGTCGAAATTAAGATTACCTCCGGAATCTCTCTCATGGTACAGGTGCATTTGCAAGTCTTGGTTTTTTCATATTTTCTGATCCTTCCATCGTTTCGAGATTGACGCGGGCAGCTTTGCGCGCAATTTTTCGGTAAACACACCCAAGTCCGGAATTCAGTGCGTGAATGCTTTGCTTAACAGATTTTAGAAAGAATAATCCTGTTTTAGGGGAGTACAACACGATCCGAATGGAACCAGATCAGATGAGAATTTCCAATTTCTGTTTTGGGAATAGTGATCGATTCAAAGGGTTACATTTGTTTTCCTGGAATGGTGTAGCTGATGCTCAAATTTATACAATTGATTGGTAGTATAGGAAAATGAAGAATCATTGACAGACATGATTTTGCTAGCCCATTTTCTTGCTTGGTTCAATCCATTGGGTATCCTTACCATACGCGGACCGTCTATGCTAAACCGGTAGGTTTTATTCAGTTCGACGTTAAATATGAAGAATGTAAAAAGACTTTGTTCGAGAGAGGGAGATTGATGTCCCAAGACAATGAACTTGATGATACTTTATTGGATGAAAAAATTATTGGGGGTGTAAAGTAAATAGCACGTTGAAAAAAATAAGAGAACTAAAAATGAAAATTATAAAATCTGTGGCAGACTTTAAGGAGTCAACTATGGTAGTGTTTGGGTTGATAGAAATGTAACTCTCCAAAATGCAAGAAACACAATAAAATAAAAAAATCTGATATTTCAGAACTACCCAATAACCAAACGGAACCTAAAAGAATTACAGAAGTTATCCATCCGATAAGGGAAAAGGCGCGCGAGTCATGGCAGAAAGCAAAGGGTATTTTGGTCAAACTACTTCGAGAAGTACAATCCGATCCCAATCCCTCGATTCCTTCACAACAAATTACCCGTCTCTCCCGAGAAACCCAAACTACCTTTTTCTTCCTCTTCCTCCCTACGCTTGCAAGTTGCTACATCTAACTACTGCGCCCTCCGCCTTCTCTCCATCTACTTCTTTCTACCTGCAAGCAGATCTTAATTTCTCCTTCTGGAAGGAAAAAGAGAGTGTATACATATATAATAAAGCGTTGTTGTTTCTTTGGTTTTAGTTTGGCGGGAAAATGTCGGGAAAGGGCGCCAAGGGTTTGATTATGGGGAAGTCGTCCAAGGATAAGGATAAGGACAAGAAGAAACCCATCTCTCGCTCTTCTCGCGCTGGCCTTCAGGTGCCCAGATCTTTGTTTCATGATTATTGCTTTTTATTTGTCTAGATTTCTGTGGTTCCTTTCATTTTTTTTGTTCTTATTTAGATTTGTATGTGTATGTTGGTATTCCAGTAGAGTGTTTCTGCAGCTTCAATGAGAAAATAATATATTTGAAGAATAAGTTTAATTTGAAAATTTTGGAGATCAATGGAGCTCTAGCTCGACCATATTGGCCGCATTATTTCAAAGTTTTGTTAGTGAAGGAAGTCATTGCTGTGGCTAAAAATTACTAACTCGTGAATTGTGTCAGTATGTGTGTTGTAGTCTGCTGAAGTATGCATTGATGATTTTTGTGGCTTAACTTGTTGAAGAGGTTTGCATTTGTGGAGCAATGTAGCTCTAGCACCAGCATATTGGCCGCACTATTTGAAAGTTTTGTTAGTGAAGGAAATCATTGCTGTGGTTAAATTTTGGAACTCTTGAATTGTGTCTGCATGTGTGTTGTAGTCTGCTGAAATATACAGTGATAGTTGTTGTGGCTTAACTTGGTGAAGAGGTTTCATTTGTGGTTTAGCACCTTGCATACGGCAGCTGGTTTCTGGATCTATTTGGAGTGGAGTGATTGCTACTGAGATTATTAGTGGACTAAATGGGGATGACTGACAAGCTTATGTGACAATTTTTGCTTCTGGAACTTGTATTTTCTAAGTGAATTAAATGGAGTTTTTTGAAGTTTCATAATACCATGTTATAGTTGTGTCTTTTTAGTTAGATTTTACCTCCCACCACCATTCAGAGATGGAGGAAGAATGTAGAGGGTGCGAGTAATTAGATTCTCAATAAGCAGCCATCTGTTTTTTGAAACCCTGTTGTGTAGAGCAATTAATTTAGAGGATGCCAGCAAGTGGAATAATTTGAGATATGTTAAGGTATTCACTTAACTATAACTAAGGGATTAGTGTCGTCTATCTAAAGGAGCTGGAATTCCTATAGAGTTTATGACTTTTAAGGTGTAGAGAATGTTTAACTGTTTTAACATATGTTAGGTAGTTCTCTTTTGTGTGTGGATGGAATGTGTAAGGGTTGTCCATAATTTCTCTGTTCGTAAGTGCTTTCTCTTTGATAACACCTGATTTCATAATGCAGGTTATTCATCTGTTCCTTGTATTGCCTTTGCTTAATCTATCTAACTCTTGATGTTGTTTTTCTTATTCTTTGATGTTGATATTGAGGAGCTCTTTGTTAATGAAAGATTCAGATATATCCCTGGTCTTCTGCTGTTTCTTTCAGTTATAAATCTTTTGTGTGTTTCACAATGTGCAGTTTCCAGTGGGTCGGATTCACCGAATTTTGAAATCTAGGACCATGGCTCATGGGAGGGTAGGAGCTACAGCTGCTGTATACTCTGCTGCTATTTTGGAATATTTGACTGCAGAGGTGCTGGAATTGGCTGGAAACGCTAGCAAAGATCTAAAGGTGAAGCGTATAACTCCCAGGCATTTGCAGCTTGCTATCCGTGGTGATGAAGAACTCGATACCCTGATCAAGGGTACCATTGCCGGTGGAGGAGTGATCCCTCATATTCACAAGTCACTCATCAACAAGTCAACCAAGGATTAGCTTGGAGGAAAAATTGGCTGGAACAATTGCCCAAGGAAGTGACCTAGTTGGCTGCAGTCATGGATTTGTTATGGATTTGTTCTCCTTCTGCAGCGAAAGCAGGATTACGCTTTTGTTTGTTTAATTGCTTACTCAGATGGTTTACTGCCTAGTTACTTGACTTGGTATGTTGTTGATTATTGATCTATGAGAATTCTAATCCTAGCCCAGTTTTATAGTAGCTATAAGATTGTCTGTATCGTTTGACTATACACGTTTATTTCGCTTACTCCCCAAAGACTCAACTCATTTTCTGGGTTTATTTCTCTGATGTTGAATTGATCAAGATGACCAAATTGTCTTGAACAATTGCACCAGTCCTTAATCAGCAGAAAGGGTGGCTTGTAGTACTGTTTGCTCGTACGAGTTCAACCGTCACGTGATATTTAGCAATCATTGAGCATTTGCTCGGACAGTTAGTCTCTGTGAGTGGAATGGGCAAAGAGGGAAAAAGTAGCGTGTGAACAGAGCGGACATCTCGAGAGATCGAAAAAAGAAAGTACATTCACAAGTCTTGAGCGCTATACGTCGTAGTAAGCATTCAATAGATGATGTAGGACATGACATGAAGCCACCACATCACAGTGACCTGATTGAAAGGTAACTTGTTTTTCAACAGTGTGATAAAAAGATAGCAAGTTGACTCCATTTTGCCTTCACAAATAGATGACAGATTAAGGAGGTAATGTAATGTAATACTTTAGCAATGAACGAGCGAAACGATATAGCGAATTTAGCATTAATCTACACATTTCTACTTTCTAATGGAGAAAGAAGAAACTGTTCTAAGCATTCAACCCAATACACAGAAGCACAACACAAAATGGTAATGAAACAGACAACACCAATTGCAGCATTGACTCTCTACATTACTAAAACTGATACGAATAAAATGCTAGATTAAATCTTCTAAAACTCTGATTCCAATCCTCCTCCGGCTAGCATGTCATGAAGTTTCTGATAAAAACCCACCCACTTGTGAACTCTGGTCCGGCACGTCCCATACGACACCAATGAATGCATATGCATGCTCTCGAGAATTTAACACCATTAGCAGTAGATTAGCAACTACTCTCAGCATTTAGATAGTTGATACCTTTGGAACTTCAACTGGGAACTCGTGGATCTCTTCCATCCATGGGCTCTTCTCCTTTGCAGGATCAATGGTCCTCAATGCCTTCCAGACTGCACTGTTGCACTTAAAACCTGAACCAAATGCTATTTGCCACGCTCTATCTCCCTTCTTCATCCTTCCTTTGGCTTCTGTATATGCCAATTCATACCAAAGGGAACTGCTTGAGGTGTTGCCGAAACGGTAAAGCGTCATCCTTGATGGCTCCATGTGCCATTCAGAAAGCTGCAAGTTCTTCTCCAATTCATCCAAAACAGCTCTTCCTCCAGCATGAATGCAGAAATGTTCAAACGCTAGTTTGAAATCAGGGATGTAGGGTTTGATCTTCATCTTCAAAACTTTCTTAGCGACTAATGTAACAAAGAAAAGGAGCTGCTCAGACAGTGGCAATACAAGAGGTCCCAATGTAGTGATGTTGGTTTTCAAAGCATCACCAGCAACAGCCATGAGATCCTTGGATAAAGTAACACCAACCTTCCCAGCAGCATCCTCCTCTTGGGTGACACAAGAAAAGCACTTGTCATCGGCACCTTTATGAGTGCGGACAGCATGAACTAGTTCATACTTCGACCTCCTCCTCTCAGATCGTTTGTTCGAAAGCAGTACTGCAGCACCTCCCACTCTAAATAAACAGTTTGAGACAAGCTTTGATCTATCATTTCCAAAGTACCAATTCAATGTGATGTTCTCCATGCTGATAACCAATGCATAGGAGTTAGGATGAACCTGAAGAAGATCTTTAGCAAGAGCTATTGAGATCAGACCTGCACTACAACCCATCCCTCCAAGATTGTAGCTAACTATGTTCCCTCGGAGCTTGTAATGGTTGATGACCATGGCAGATAGAGAGGGAGTAGGATTGAACAAGCTACAATTCACAATCAATATCCCAATATCTTTGGGTTTAACGGAGGTCTTTGCCAAAAGCTCATCAACAGCACCAAACATCACAGCCTCAGCTTCTTTGCGAGCTTCTGCCATTGATGGGTTTGGTGGGACACTTAGTAGAGCCTCAGGAAAATAAGTTGAATCCCCAAGGCCAGATCTCTCAAGGATCTTCTTTTGGAACTGAAGATTCTCCTCTGAAAATGTCCCGGCCATCTTTGACTGATCAATAAAATATTTTTTAGTGCACTTTTGAGATTCTTCAGGCTTGTAGCACGAAAAGTTAACAAGATACACAGGCCGAGGACGGGTGAGGAAGTAGAGTGTAAATAGGAACACAAGCAGTGTTGAGCATAGGATCACAGATATGAGGTTGAATTGCAGATTCTCCCAAAGGACATACAGATCTTGGAGCGAAAATGTAGATAGCTGAGCAGCAGTTATGGCAATAAGAGGGGAAAGGAAGAGGAACATCCCATGTGTGATGAGGTAATGATATCCCAGCTTCACATACTTCAGCTTAATAGATTTTTTGAAGTCCGGTAGGACTCGCGATTTAGATGATGGTTGAATCAAGGGTGTAGTTGGATTTGGCTCTCCCATCTTATCCCTGTCAAAGGTTCAATCAATTCGGTAAGACAATATGCAAGATAAAACCATTAAGTTCACAAAAATTCTAAGCAACAGGGCAATTAAGATCAGAAGCCAGAGATGATAAAGATCGAGCACTAAGTTATTGGGTAGGATTCCACCATCTATTTCCCAACAGAGATGCTAGAAAGAATATGCATGCCCTAATCTCTTACCACACTAGAATAGCTAAATTTAAATTCTTGAATAGTGTTTTTTCTTCTTTTTGCAAATCTAAGGGGTAAAGTGTTGCGGAATGAATGGACAAAACAAGCAAAACCCAAGTCGGGAAATTTCCATCCAAATGGGCATTGCAAAAAATCCAAGTTCAACAAAAATAAACCACATATTTTATTACCATAAAGGGAAAAGAAAACACCATTTTGGGCTATATTACAGATTAATATTAGGGGTGGTTCATCAATACCAGATCAGAATTCCGCGTTAAAGTTCATAAACTTACAAGGAGAACGCTATCACAGAAACGATTACAAATGAAAATCGAACTCAGCATTGTCATCAAAAAAACAAAACAAAACAACAACAAATCCATTCAAAAGAAAAGAAAAGAAAACAGAGGAACTAACCTCGGCCGGAGAAGCTGAGCAAAGATCAGCAGGAGATGCGAAGAAAGAGCGAACCCAAGTGAGAAAAGACGGAGACTTTGAGAGGCCAAGAGGAGGAGACAGGAGAAATACGAAGTGGGTCTAATATAAAAGAGCTGATAATGTTGTGGACAGAGATGGACAGCTAAAAATAGAGGACAGAGAGAAAAAGAGTGTTTTTTTTTATGTTTTGGTTTTTTGAAAAGTATACTAAGATTAGATTAATGAGAGAATGCTGCAACAGGGTACAGATAGTATTATATATATATACAGTACTAGAAGTGTATTAAATACGAGTAGGTGATGGAAAAGAGAGGTGAAGTTACGCGTTTTGAGTTTTTGAAGATTCAAATGAAGGAAGGAAAGGGTAATGGCGGCGCGAATTGGGTTTCCAAGCTTGACTGGTCTGCTGAAGAAGACGGTTACCGGATTTGGATTCGTAACGAAATCGGCCTCATTCTTTCTTTTTTCAAATTTGTTCAACTTTTGGTGCGTCGTTCATAAATAATTGACTCTTTTTCGTTAGCTTTTACTAATAAATATATATGTCACCTTTTTCTTTTGTATTAATGTACAAGTACAACTACTCATAATAAATAGTACAGCTCTTAATAGAGTAATTACGTAA